>JASDQU010292509.1:0-12204 GCA_032191745.1 Picea mariana
TAGAGTTTTGAACATATTAATGCTTTTGTTGTGATTGGTTTGTGTTGTTGTGATTGGACGACGCAAGAGCATCGTAGCAGAGCGAGGATCAACAGAGACACGGAAAGCATTTACAAGTAAGTATATCATTCTTCCTCTCTTGTCCATTCAACACTCTAGAACTAGGGAAAGAGTATTATTCTGTCACGGTTTGTTCCAGATCCGGGTGGATCTGTGGAGATTGGTCTGTGTCCGCACTCACGAATTTATCCTTGAACAATATCCCTCTCATCTCGCCAGTAAAGGGAAGAAAAATATCAGGGGGATCAACCCTTTTCCATTGATGTCAAAGGGGGAGAAGTTGCAGACAGAGGAAGAATTGCAGACACAAGGAGAGTTGCAAATAGGGGGAGTGTTACAGAATTGAATAAGGGTTTCCATCAATGATAAAGGGGGAGATTGTTGTAAATATTGTTGTCATTGATGTCAAAGATAGGGGGAGACTACTAATGTCTAATATAAATATTGCAAGATGGAGATTGTTGGAAATACTGTTTTTGGATTTATGAGGCTCAATTTTGATATCCTATCTTTGAATTACTTTTTAATACAAAGAATTAGCTCAAATGGGAGCATATGGTATATGGTTGAAAAGCTTATTCTGATACCTTTCCAACAGTAGATGGCACTCCCTTTAACGCCTTAGGAATGAGGAGATATGAAATATTCTTTCAGGTTGGACTAGCCATAAAGTACATGTCGGCACAACCAGTTTTACAAGTCAACCCCATAAGTGAATGCACAAACACTATAAATATAAGATAGATGTGTGCATTTGAAGAGTATCCAAGTAAGAAGAGAAAGTACAAGTGCACAAAATATATGTGAGGTGCGCAAGAGGAGATGGGGAATATTCTCAGGGTCTAAAGGTGTGCAAGAGGAGTTTTCTTGGAGTTTTAAGGGTGAGCTATGAAGGACTAAGGTCTTTGATGCTACAAAGTGCACTATTTTGAGGTTGTGATGCTGCAGTCTGGAATTATATTATGGGAATTATGTTATGTGGTTCTTTAGGGCATGAAGGCTAAATCTGACTAGGGTTTGAAGCTACGTTTGGAGTATGAAGCAAGGAGAGGTGTTGAAGCATGAAAGTTAAGGGTATGATGATGCCCTGATATGCACGAAGTATGAGGAATGTAGGTGAAGTCAAAAGTGCTCTGTTAATGAAGATCTTAGATTGCTACCTATACAAGTCTTACTGAGTTGGTGCTCAGCTGAAGAGATTGGTGTCTCCAATAGGTTGGTGCCTACACAATATCTTGCTGAGTTGGTGCTCCCGTGAAGAGATTGGTGTATCTAATAGGTTGGTGCCTAAATAATATCTTGCTAATTTGGTGTTCAACTAACAAGATTGACATCTCCATTAGGTTAGTTCCTACAAGTTTTGTAACAATAGGTTGATGCCTACATACATTTATAAAGATAAGTTTTTGTGGTTTTCTCCTGCAAGGGTTTCCAAGTTAAATTCAGTGTACCATGATTTGAGTTTACATGCATTTATTGTTTTAATGTTAATGAATGATTGATGAATGCTCAATTAAAGTAAAACTTATCTTATACTGATTCACCTCACCACCCCCCTCTAAGTATAAGCATAAGTTGAACAACCTTTTCTTTTGAGATTGAGACTTCTTTTGAAACTTATCCTCTTAAAATCACTCTTCTTGTGATTTTGTGTATGGGGTCACTAGATGATGCAAATTGAGTTACTGAAACTATTGAATTTTCAAGGAGGGATTTACTCGTTTGCTTCATTTTTCTAGATTCTTCTTCATATTCAAAATATGAATCTAATCTCATCTGTTTGGTCAAAGGTTCTAGGACATCTTCCTCCATTGGATCATCCTTTTATTATATCTTTCTTTGTAGTTCTGATTTATCCAGAGTCTCCTTTACAAATTCCATTCCTTTATTTAGTTGATTAGCTTCAACTGTAATGACTAAGGTTGATCTAATCCTTTCTTTGATAATTTGTTTCTTCACACTTTTTTTCTATGTTGAAAGTTGACTTTGTCCTTGTAAAACTTTTTGAACTTCAGTCCATGATTTTTTGTTTGCTATTCTTTCTTTTTCTACATCTTCATGATGAATATATGGTACATAGCTAGTTGCAATGCTCATGTTACAAATCAAATGGCATGGATCATATTGACAAAACTTATCCCCTTCAAAATGAAAATATTTCATCATTTTTTCAACTATGTCAAATGTTGCTCTAGTTTTTACCATGAAAAGATAAAACCTCTGCTGGAAACATTAAATAAGCTTTTTGATTTCTTGAGGAAAAGTGGATATGATCTGAGTTTATCCTCCATTTGATATATTCTAAAGAAAAAACCCTAGGAGAGAAAATTTGGAATTTTGCAAGGTTTCAACTATGAGCCATAAATTCTTAAAACTATATAATCTTAAAAAATGTACCAATCTCCATACTTTAATTTTGGACTGACCTGAAGAAATCTTATGCAATTAGGTAACATTCTAGGAGGATGCTTATTACGTATCAAGGTATAAGATGTGGTCATAAGTTTATCTATAAAATTTTCAGAACCATCATTTTGGCCAGAATCCCTTGGTACCCGAGTCCATTCAAAAACTAATTATTTTTTGATGATCAATTGTCTTTAATGCCAAATGTTGAAAAATGGGTTCACTGGTGATATAACATTAGATATATCAAATATGATTGATATCAAAAACATTTCGATGATTGAAATTGAACTATTTGTTCATGAATGTTGTCAAATAAAAAATTAGCAAATTAAATTTAGTTGACTGGATTTTAAGGATAAACCCTAAAACACTTTCATGCACTGAAAAATCAGTCATAACCCATAATTAAACATATCATTGCTATAATTTCCTTGATTGATTATTTAAACAAAGAAGAACTTAATGGAAACTTTAACTTTGGTATATTTACACCCATTGGTAGCAATTTTAGTAAAAAGTTGTGCTTTTGTTCTAATGACAATGAGCTAAAGTAGCTTCCCAGTTCATCTTCATCTAACCTTTCTAGACTATTAAGTAGCAATAATGATATGGGAATTTCTATGAGATCTTTCTCTACAAAAATTCTACGATGATGATCTTTTATTGACGATTAATTGCATGTGAACATGAGAAAATGGTCATAATTATGTGCATATGTGTAATTAAATCTCTACTTAATCAAGCGAGAATGCAATCAAAACTCACACGCATAATTTGACACCCATGTGTTAACGAAGTTCACCAGATGTCCTGGCTACGTCTTCGGGCCTGCTACAACAATGAACCGTTTGTTATTTATTCTCCCAAATAGGGGTTGATCCTCCTTTATAGAAAGGGCTACAATCTTCTCCCTATGTGGGGCTAAAAGGCTCTCCCAATGTGAGGCACAATTCTCCCAATGAAGGGGCTTAACTCTCCCTATGAAGGGGCTTATGAACTACAAGCATGATTGCTTGTTTCTTCTCCTCAAAGGGTCTCCCCCCAAATCTCTCCCAACAAGGAGTTTAAACAGTTTCGTTAGCTCCATAATTCAAGGAGACAAGATCCACAATTTTAGGATATAATAACAACTCAAAGGAAAAAAATGAGAAAACATCTCAACCAACCTATGAGACTCTTAACTTTCCCTTGAGACTAGGAAACTAATTGGGATATAATGATGAAGAATCCCAAACCAACTCATGAGACTCTTAACCCCCCTTTGAAACTAGGAAACTAATTTGTGAGGTGGATTCTCACACAAAACTAATTTCCCTTTTTACAAATTAAATGAAAAATACATGAGTAATTTCCACTCACTTCAAGTATTAATCATTTTTCCAATTTGAATGAATAATACACGATCTTCTCACACTCATTTAAAGTATTAATCATTTTTACAATTTAAATGAAACATTAATCATTCTTTGTCACCTAACATTAATCCACATTTTAATGATCTTATCCATGGTGTGCAAAGTAATGAATCCTTGTGTGGAGATCCTCTTGGATCATACCTCCCCACAAAAAGAACTTTTGGTCCTCCAAAACTATAGAGAGAAACTGTAGCTTGAATCTCTGCAACCAACTTCTAGGAAGAGTCTTACACTCCATGATGCACTTCCCCACTGCTCAATCTGCATAACAAATGTCTCTGACAGGCCTCATCCTTATTCTCCTTCAACTTTGTACTTTAGAATGAGGATGTCAATGCCAACACTTGCATCAATGCAAATTTGTATCTATTTCCTTGATCTGCATAACAAATGTCTACGAAAATCTGCACCCTTCTTTTCCTTCACTTTTGTACTTCGGAATGATGCCAACACTAGCAACAATGCAAGCCTGTAGCTGACAATACATGGATCATAACTTTTGCAAAAAATTGAAAGCAAGACCATACTTGTCAAGAGTTTATAAAACACTCATGGACAAGTTTACAATGATTTCCAAGACATGCCTTAGGAAAAATAATGCCTCTCACTCAATAGTGGCTGCAAGACCCATTACAATGTTGCCAACAAGGCTTAGGCATAAAACTATTGCCTTCACTCTCATCATAACTTATGAGTGGCTAATCACAACCTTTTACATCAATTTCAAGGCAACATTAACATCAAGGTGCACTAGTGGTGAATTCCCATGGTTTAAAACCCCCCCCATTACAAATATGTGCAACATGATAAATAAGGAAAATGCCTTCCAAGTGCATTAATGGTTAGACACCATAGTCTCGAACCATTGCAACATAATATGCACCAGGGGAAATTTCCATCTCCCTTGTTTTCCATGACCCAACTTTTAGGCATAGACAAAAATTTCCTACAAATTTCAGATCTCGCTGCCTTGCTGTAGCATAAAAAACAACCAGCATATGCAAGTACATTTTTATCCTCTTACAATTCGAAAAAAGTGGCAAAAACACAATCAAACGAGACTTACATTGTTTTCTGCATAAAGGCGCTCAATCTATGGCTCAAAATTCAGCATACACAACACCAACAGGTCCGTCTCATCATTCCACAACTTTTGATTGTAAACTTGGCTATATTATGAAGAGTGCAACTCTGCCTTGTAAAGCGTGCAAAGCAGTCATAGGCTCTACCATAGCTCTCAAAATTTTCTTTTCAGATCACTGAAAGATCTACACCATTGGATCGGATAAGAAAATCGTGAAATTTTATTGTAAACTCGACCATACTCCGCAACAGGCCTCTTGGGATTCTCCCTGCTCCAGCACCTTGGTCCGCATGCACATAGGTTGTATAACTTGCATAACTTGCTTGTCTTTCCTTGGACCAAGTTGAGGATGGAGCTCCCAATATTTCTCGATCCAATGTACTCTCATATTACAATGAGTGCAATAGTTGCGTGACTTCATGCCATTCTCGCTTTCACTGTAAGGAGTTTTTCTCTTCCAGCACTTTGCAACACTCTTGCTATCCCAAGCTTTTCGAGGAGACTTTGATTTCCTCCAGAATATCTTGCTAGAGTTATCACTTTTAGAAAGTGATGTGCCATTACTTTTCTTGGATGGTGTTTGTGATAATTCAAGTTTTTTGCTTGAAGAATTACCTACTTTTGCTACTTTTGAGCATTCTCCTTCAACATACCCCAATCCTGCAAACCGAGGCCTTCCTACAACCTTTAGTGGTTGAATGATTCCTTGGCCATTAATACCAAGACCTCCTCCTTTATACCCCATATTCCTCAATAAAATCAAGCCAATTCCCTTGGTGTGCCTTTCAAAAACTCCAAAAGAAGCATCCTCATTAATAAGGGAAGGATTTGAACATGGAGAGTTTTTTACCTACATTCCTGTGTGTGACACTTGGTCATCTTCCTGAATTTTGGCCACCTACTCATTATGTCCTGGTTTGTATGAGGATGAAGATTTTAGGAAACCACCTTGGTTACCTGGTGTCTAGAGAGCATCCTCTATTATCTGACAATATGTGCAACCATCAACACTTTCATGACAAGAACCATAACTAATATACCCATCATGGCCACAAGTTGGCCTGATCTTGGAGGGACTTTCTATCTTCTCTGTTGATCCAGAATCAGATCTAGGAGCTTGATGGGGCTAAAAAAGGGCTAAAAATCAGAGTTCTCAGAATGGATTCAAACTGGATGCGTGCATAGGACTCATTGATACGAACCCAACACAACTTGAATGGGCTCAGACATACATCGTATGCTCAAGTTATGACGATATGTTCGTTTTGCCAAAAAGGCAAAAAAAAATGCTGACTGTACAGTCCGTACAGTGCCACGTGGCAGCTGACTGTACAGGCCGTACAAATGACATGGCAGGCATAGTTGGCAGCTTCTAGAGATGATACGTGGTAGGCTGACAGGGCGTATGGAGTTGACGTGAACAAGACAGGTGGACCAACCAGGAAGTGACATGTGTCACCACTGTAAGGGTGACACGTGGCATGTCCGTACGATGACACGTGGTAGGGTACAGTCAGCTGACAAGGCAGGTGAATGGATCAAAAGCTCAGCAGACAGTTGGATGAGTCAAGTGCCAACACATGGCATTGGCTAGAGCAAGTGGTGAGGTGCCACGTGGCCTAGACATGGGCTGCCACGTGGCACCCATGGATTGAATCATTGGGTTTCATTGCAAACTTTTTGGAGTTTACGAGTTTCGAACATTGGACCTCACCAAGCCCAAACCTTTGCATAGTCTGGGCTACTAGCCCACCTACCAGAGTTCCTTGTTAACCATATGGAAAATTAAATATTTGAAGTTGATTAAGGGGTAAGGCGGGGGCGGAAAGGGCTAGGGCCTAGCCCCAGCCCGCGGTTGTAGCACTTCCATACAACCACACTCTAGTACACCAACGCTCCACTACACCGTTAAGTTTTTGGGCACGGGGGCCACGAGATATAGACTTACCACTAGCGAACCTATTGCCATATGACCGAGGCTATAACCAATAGCTGGACGCGTAGTTCGGGACTCGGTCCCATGGTGTTTTGACAGGTGACCAGTGCTAGCAGAGGTGAGGGCCAACGCGCAACCCTTAGGGGGCTGGCGCTTGGCCATATGACACCATTTGACCATGCAGAGGGGGCGCGTGCCCAGGATTGGGGGCTTAGCCAAAATACATAGAAAAAGTGGTTTTTCAAACTTTAGAATACTAATTTTCATTGATTTTTGGAGCGTGTTTTGGAGATTTTTGGCCCTTTTTGGGGGATATTGGGCCCTTTTTGAGGCCAGATCTTGGGAGGAAGTTGAGAGATAGTTACCAACTTCAGATCTATATAAAACATGCCT
Source organism: Picea mariana (assembly GCA_032191745.1). Classification (NCBI taxonomy): domain Eukaryota; kingdom Viridiplantae; phylum Streptophyta; class Pinopsida; order Pinales; family Pinaceae; genus Picea; species Picea mariana. The sequence continues at coordinate 7,298 of JASDQU010292509.1, forward strand.
TCTTGAGGCCATGGGAGGACATTCAGAGCAGGTTTATGCTGAAGATTTGCCAAGCCAAAGCCATTGTTATGTAGGGAAGCTGTTGAGAAGCGCACCTTTGCGGGCCATTTCTGGGAGCTCCGGTCATCCATTTTGAGTGTCGTTTCTTCTGTCGGGTTCTAGAGATCTTGTAGAAAAATACTAGGTCAGTTTTGTAATCTTTTGGCACTGCTGTGATGTACTTATTGAGCTTTGAACATAAATAATAAAGCCTCACCCATTGAGACAAAGGCCCGGAGACGTAGGCGAGATTGCCGAACTCCGTTATCACATTGGTGTTATGGTTTGCTGTTGTTTTATGCTTAATTTCAGTTCTGTACATGTTTATATGGTTGTCACATTTCTTCTATAACTTCTTTCTCTTTCTTTAAGCTTCCTAATTGGTTAATCAACACATGCTTAATAACTCAATCATTGTCATTTAAAAGATCTTCTCGGATCATCTATAATGGAACATTCTCCAATTTGTTCCTCCACAGTCTTCTCTAACACGAGTCTCAAATTTTGCTTCTCATCCTCTGGAACTTGTAGAAGCATTCTGAGCTCTGCATTCTCTGCTTGAATGCATTGGTTGATTTCTTCCAACTCTTGAAGTCTCGCTCACTTCAATCCTTTTCCCATGGTTGTCTTCTACAAATGTATTCAAATCTACACTTCTAAACTGTAAATGGAGCAAATAGGAGAATCTAACATAAAGATGTTAATCAACCCTTCAAATAGCCACTCTGAATGGCTTGAATCACAATCAAATGAAATTGTCCTATAGACTCCCTTATTCAATTTTAGGGTGGTCCAAGGAAACAACAAGATGGTTTTAAGTCCTTTGAATGATTCACAATTATAAGTTCCCCCTTCTTGAGGGATTACGTGAAACATACATGTATTACAAATATTTCAGTTATTACAAATATTGCCTTACACCAATAATGGTCTTTCATTGCTGCCAAAGAAGATTTAGGAAAACAAATATGATGCCTCTCACTCTCAAAACCTCTCAAGATAAATGCCCCTTGTGACCAAATGCAACATTTAAAAGAAAAATCCATATTAAAATGATTACATGGCAAAGAGTTTGACCATATTCCAACTTGTTCTTGGATCAATTCCTAATCCACGACTTCGTTCTGCAATAAAATATACATACATGCGTCCTGTGTAAACAACTGAGCAATGTGCACCATAACCACAATTTTTTTTATAAGTTTTTGTTTCAAGGGATGAAATCAATTCCATCGAGGACCCATTTGATATTTCGAAGAGATATTTCTTTTGATATAAAATACTTTCTCTCTTTAACTCATGGAGTGAGAAAATGCTTCCTGAAAGACAATGGGAAAGTGTATTGTCTACAGAGGATCTAATAACAACTCAAAGGAGAAAAATGAGAAAGCATCTCAACCAACCTATGAGACTCTTAACTTCCCCTTGAGACTAGGAAACTACATGGGATATAATGAGAAAGAATCCCAAACCAACTTATGAGACTCTTAACCTCCCCTTGAAACTATGAAACTAATTTGTGAGGTGGATTCTCACACAAAACTAATTTCCCATTTTTAAAAATTAAATGAAAAATACATGAGTAATTTCCACTCACTTCAAGTATTAATCATTTTTCCAATTTGAATGAATAATACATGAGCTTCTCACACTCATTTAAAGTATTAATCATTTTTGCAATTTAAATGAAACATTAATCATTCTTTGTCACCTATCATTAATCAACATTTTAATGATCTTTTCCATGGTGAACAAAGTAATGAATCCTTGTGTGGAGATCCTCCTGGATCAAATAATAGTTTAGATATGGAAAATTCTGAAATAGAGATAATATGTTTTGGTTGTTTTTGGACTTCACAAAACTCTGAATTGGGTATATGATAGAGCACATATGTGAATGAATTCAGTAAAATGGATTGTTGTTGGAACTATAACCTATTCCAATCCACATTCCCAAACAAAAATGTCGACTAGATTATTAGTGAATCTTGAAAAGGCTAAATTTCAATTTTCTCCAGCAATTTTCCCAAAAAGGTGGGTTTCGAAAATATCTTGGTCTTTATCCACAAAGTGTCTATAGTCTAGATTTGTTGTTTCAGGCTGTTGGGGAGTTAATGTATTTTCACTTGGAGCCATATTTTGAAACAAAGATGTCTTCTTAAAACTTTCCACAGATCTTCTTCAAGAAATACCTTTCTTTGATGTTTTAAAGAGAAATGTCAAAGATTTTGTGGAAATACCCATAGAATATTTAAAATTCGAACCTTGAACTACTCTGCTTTGAAAACCCACAAAATCCCAGTTCCAGTTCGTCTCAAACTGTCTGTGTTTTAATGTTAGATATGTGATACATGTCTGTGTTTTAATGTTAGATATGTGATACATGATAGAAAGTTGTTGTTTCACTCTCCTTTTTGTTTTTTACAAAACAACGCTCATTTATTTCCCTTGATATAATTTCTACCTGTCATTGCGTAACTGGTTTATTAACGTTTATGCATTGGCATAAGAAATGTTTCTAACTACCCAAATTAATGATAGGGTGGCAAGTGTTTAAAGCACAAAACCAGATATGGTTTACGGGACTTCGAAAAATGGTTTTGAAACAAAAACTCAAAGTCTCATAACCAATAAAAAGACAACACATGGAAGGAGAGCGGTTTCTGGTTATAAGATGTTGAGATCGAATTAAACTTTATCCTACTCAAAGTTCCGTAAAGAAATGTAGTTGTTGATCATCGTTCGATCAAGTGTGTGATTTATTTGATTTTTTATTGTTTTAAATGTATTTTTAATGTGCATAATGTAGACACTTGGTAACCTATTATTGGTTCTTAAGATGAAAATTGACATTTTTTTCTTTCCCCGATTGATTTTTAACTTTTAAAAAAAAAGAAATTCTTCCTTGTGTGGCATCGAGAACTGTAGATCGGTGCCTTCTGCATTGGGTGATGGAATCATTGCAACCGTCATTTCAGGCATGATTAACAGATATTGACTTATGTGAAATTAACTATCAGTCATCTCAAATTACTAGATAATCACTCGAAAAGGCATTGTGATCAAAATTTAATAAATAAATTGTTATGATTGAAAGAATTATCATGATTAGAATTATTAATAATGTACTTCTCGAGATTGAAGCATGATTTTTTTATTATTAGACTCAAATGAAGAATTATGTATAATCACCATGGTAATTTCATTTTTGCATTCGAATTGTTTCAAGATTGATAATAATAGCCTTGAATCCAGATGACTAGACTTGGTTTACGGAAGTGGTTGGACCAGAATATTGGGAAGAAAAAAACACCAGTCGTGAGCAAGTAAATTTAGGAGTTCCTAAATTTGTACCTTCTTTAGCTCATGCTAATTCTTAAGTTCTACATTTCCCCTTTCTGCAGTGTCTGCTTGAACTATAGTTAGTGTTTCAAAAGCAAGGGCAACAAATCATAAATCTTTTGTTCACGGGTTTTGTAAGGGAAAAAAAAAGTTGTAGTTGTCAGAAGAAGAAGGAGACGAGCAATAATATTTATCATGAAGAAAATGAAGGCTCAGTGTTAGGGCCTAAACCAGGTATTCAGATGGTGATTGCAACAAAGATTGATTTAATCATGCAAGACATAACAAATATTAAAAAATATATTCACATAATGAGATGTCATGTCTGTCAAGCAGAAACAAATAGTTATGTAGATCTTTCTTGTCCTTCTAATTCATCTAGTCCTTCATTTGAATGTGTAATTCATGTTAGCAACGATTAAGAATGACTTTACTCAAAACTTTGGATATCGTTGTATTTGTGTTTTTGTTTTAACACTATGTATCACCACCTTTTTGTTTGAAATAAAGCTTTCTTGTTGTAACTGAATGTTGTCTTGCATTCAAATTTTTTATTCAATGTATAAAGACTTATAATTTAATTTTTTATCTTTCAAAAATAATATTTAAAAAGAAAAATTTCAAACATTAAAACTCAAATTATTTTAAAATATCTATTTAATAATTTAAATAAAGTATTTTGTTTTTCTTATTTTAAAGTAATAAAGTTTAAATGAGTCTAACATTTCCCATTTATAGATATTTACATTTCACTCAGATTAATGTTTTAATTCAACTTTGTCTAACATAATTCCTTGTTATAATAAGATGCACTTAATCTCAAAGAAGCAAAGAAACCCTCATGGTCTTATTCAAAGTAATACAGTTTTAAATGCCTTTAACATTGTACTTAATATGGAATAAACAATGAAATCCTCATGGTCTTACTCAAAATTATCTCAAAACCTAAGGTAGAAAATTATTTCTTAGAGTAATTTAAATTTTTGGGGTTATAAGAGTATTAATACATTTGAATATATATATATATATATATATATATATATATATATATATAAATAATTTATTTATTTATTTATTTTTATGTTGCTTAACTATCCATGAACATTCATAACCTTGGTGGAGTCATCTTGATACCACAAACCTTGCTCCATTGCCAGTTAGCATCCATAGCCCCGTTGGATATGTTTACATTTCACTATTTTTAAAATAGATTGATTGTCTTTCCCTTTTATATATTTTTCAATGTTGAATTTTCAACATGACATGGGGGAAATGAGTTAACTCTGTTATGAGTTTGGTTAGGATGGTAACTTGAATATAAAAAATGATTTACTATGTTCAAGAAACAATGTGCCCATTAAGATTTACTAAAAAAAACAAAACATTTCAAACCCTTTCTAGTAATTGAAATATTGTAAGTTTTTTCAAACACATGAAATTTTTTAACACTTTTTTGAAAAAGTGAAATTTGTTATTTCAAGTATCATGTTATTAAAACAAAATTGAATTTATTGATTATGAGCTAA
>JASDQU010292511.1:0-14338 GCA_032191745.1 Picea mariana
TGCCTTTATTGAGCTTTTGTTGATAGAAAATACTGTTGGCTTGGTCATCTTGTGATAGACATTGATAAATTGATGATATTCATTGAATAATTAGCAAAATGTTGACTTTCTTTGTCTATTATACTAACCCTAAAAGAAGCTGACGTCATCTCTATGATATTGACGCAACACTCTATTATATATGAGCAATTGATGACATTTAATGCATTGAGTTAATTCAAGGATTGAGCATTTTCATTAGATGCTATATCATTCTAGTGTTTATTGACAAGTAACATTATATTGCCATTGTCATTATTGCAAAACATTGACTTCGTCAATATTTACTGCCATATATGCTCATATAAATTAAAGTTTGATAGTCATTGATTTATGAAGTGCTAACCACTATTGCATGTACTAGTTTCATTGTTGTCTTGTCTCGCAAACATGTGCCTTTTTGTGGTTATTCTTTATTTGACTATCTTCTAGGCAGTAATCTGTGAAGGGGAAACTAGCCTTAATCCTTTGAGCCTTTTCCTTTCAAACCCCAGATTGCCAAGGACGTCTCCCTTGGGCTTAGCCACCCTAAATAGAAAGGACCTCCCCATTGTGGTGACATTAGGTGGGGTAGGTCCTTGTTACGCCAGTTTGACCCTTATCCTATAGCCTTGTAGCCTAAAATACAAACTGAGCGATAACATGGACAACTGCTGGGACAACTGGGGCAGGCAGGAGGACAACCAGGTCAGGGACATGCAGTGCCACAGGAACCATTTAGAGAGTACAGGAGAGACTATTTGGCATTAGGATCGGAGTTCTATGCAGACATGAGTTTGCTAGACTATTGTTCGATCAGGTATCAGAACAGACCCCAGGAGGGACAGAGGGGCAATGTGCAAACTAAAACATGGATTTCATCAAGAAAGTGGGAAAGCTGAACATTCCTACTTTCGACTGGTCATTACAATGCTCAACTCAGGCATTTGTACAGAAGCTTGACACATATTTCAAGCTTAACCCGATAGGCATTTGTACGAGTGGTGGTACCATGGGTTGGTGACCTTGGGTCACAACCACATTACTTCATGCTTGGAGTTCATCGAGAGGTTTGAAAGGAGAGATCCAGAGCTCCATTTCAGGGATCTTACACAGTTGAGACAGACATGGTCACTTGAGGCCTTCATCACAGAGTTCCAGCGAAAGACAGTGGCTGTATCAGATATATCAGAGCATAGATTGGTGATGTTGTTCACTGAGGCGTTGACAGAGCCATTGAGGGGTTGGGTTAAGGCCTTCAAGCCTCACAACCTACAGGAGGACATTGTGCGCACGAGAGACATGGGGGACTCAATGCTGAAACCCAAAACCTTTACCAAACCCTTTGTGCCACAGAGAGATAGGGATCAAAAAAATCCCCAAAGGGAATGGAAGGGTAAGCTCAAGCTGGACGATGACACCGGACGGGAGTTGATGAGGAAGAAGCTTTGCTTCTCTTGCAGAGACCCTTGGGTCCCAGGGCATAGATGCATGGGAAAGGGGCAGATCCACTACATTGAGGTGGAATCAGGCAGTGAGGAGCTAAGTCACATGGTTCGGGTTCAACAACGATTAGGTTCGATTCAGGTTCAAATTTTCCAATAAGGTTCGGATGAGGTTCGGCTTTAGGTTCGGCTATACATATTGAACCCTAATAAAACCTCATCCCAAACCTCAATAAAATTCTCCCTAAAATTCGTCCTAAGGTTTGAATTCAGGCACGCATTCAAGTGCGTTTAGGTTCGACATTGGGTTCAGCAAACCTTGAGGTTTGTCGAATTTCGAACCTCAAGCTTTAGGTTCGGCGAACCCTGTGACTTAGGTGAGGAGGAGGACGAGGAGATCGAAGCATAGGCAGACAATGATTCAGAGGAGGAGACTACACACGAGCGGGAGCGACATCTGAAGAAACCTTAGATTCAGACAGAGGCACAACCAAAGGAGGAGACAAAACCTCGTAGAGAGGTGAAAGGGGTGTTGACCACCTATTTCAACTAGGGATCAACGTCATGTGTCATGAAGCTTTGTACCTGATGGTGCAATCTTTTTTTCTTGAAGACTTATGGGTCAACAAGGCAAATTTTGCCCCCAACATGTCTTTCTATGTAATCAGAATGTCCGCTCCCCTGCATGGGATAATGATGTAATAGGTCATCATGAGTCATATGTTAAGTTAGTTGCCTAGGACTTTATCATTAGGGAAGTCCTTTCACCGAGTGTTTTTTTCCTCAGATAATTAATCTGGCCTAACAGGCCCATTTTAATTACCCTTGAGTTTTTCACTCACAATAATCCTCCAAAGTGGTGAAAGGTGTTCTAATGATCGAGCCCAAGGGGTGACTAAGGTCTAGGGATGTTGTAAATGACAATGCTAGACATCTTGTAGAGTTTTGCGGAATTCCGTTAAGTTTTAATAGTTTTTTTTAATTTATTAAAATTCTCCATTTAATGGGAATTTTATTTATTTTTGATGTAAAACGTAAAAATTTGGTGCTTGGGGATTTTGTATAGGGGTGTGAGTACTCAAAACAAATGGTAGAGGACCCCTTACACCCTTGGACCAAGTTTCAGCTCAATTGGACAAGTTTTGCTAGGTCGTTGTCCATGAGGAGTCAGAGTCAGTGAAAAGTCAGGATTTAATTGGCTAAGGTAAAAAGCCAAAAAACTGTAAAAGGTGATTAAAGACATGAGAGAGAGTGGGAAAGGTTTCTTAACCTTTTTCCTAAGTTGGAAAAGTAATTTTCCACTTAAAGAACCCCCCCTTACTAAGCCAACAACTTAAAGTGATGTTTCCCTAGGAAAAGTGCGCCCCCCTTGCTCATCAACTTGGCCAAAAAGATAAATTAATGCAAAAAGGTGGCTAAAACCCTAAGTACGCCCCCCTTGGAGTCTAACTTCATGTTTGGGTGAGTGAAAAGGTGTTTTCCCCCTTCCCCTCTCAACCTTCAAACCCTAACCTCTAACAAAACCTGAAAAGTGCGTCCTCCTTGACTTTGCCCTCCTTCCTTTGATGTGTGACACTTGGAGCTCATCCAAGGGAGGACTTTCCTCTCTCTCAAGTATAAAAGAATGCCTACCCCACCTCATTTCTCCATCAATTCTCAGAGCAAGTTTATGCTACCCAAATCTCTCCCACTCCTGTCTCTCTCTTTCTCATTCTTTCTTTGTAAATCTTGTTGCAAGTATTTGCAGCAACATTTTTCTTATTAACAAAAAAGCTTTGGAGGATCTATGGTTTGCATTGGGAGTCTTCTTGATGTTGTGCTTAATTCTTTATTGAGGTGATATCATTGCTTTGTTCTTGTGTATTTCTTGATTACATTGTCTTGATTAGGAGATCCAAGCAAAGTACTTTGCTTGGGGAAATTGATAGTAGTATTACTATTTCTTTTGTGGGTTTATTTTAAAGAATTTGGAAAGTATTTTGCAAGTTCTCTTTGATATACTCACCTCCTTATTTGGTTTTGGAGCAACTTTTCACTCATTTGTAGGTCACCAAACGGTTTGAGGAAGCAAATTTCAGATTTGGAAATTTGCTTATTCAACCAACATAAGCCTCCAATTGTTTTGAAATAGTCATCTAAAATCATTTTTTATATTAAGATTTTTATGCTAAAAATTTCTGTTTTATACACTAACAAAAATTAATGAGTTTTTGAGTGTTTTGCAACATTTCCAGCAAAGGTTTGCTTGCCCTTTTTGATGAACAAGGGGAGGTGCTGCCCATTTTGGGCCTCAAAACACTCCAAGAAAGCCTCCTAAAACTCGAGTATCGAACCCCCTTCTCTCTATCTTCTTCTAAGCATTGTAAGCAACCCAAGAGAGTCTCTTGGGCTTGCATTCTTTTACATAAAGTTAAAAATCTGATATTGTAAAGTAGTTTAGTTTGCCCACACCTTGCAAAGTGATTTGGCTATGCCAATCCATGCAATATCGTGAAGGCTAGATCAGTTTTAATTTTCTGTTTTGTATTTTAATGTTTGCCCCACTTCTCTCTTAAAGAGAAGATTGTGTGGCTAGGTCAATTCATTAATTAAGTTATTTTTTATTTTTCACTCACGTTGGCATACAACCGATAGGCTTGTCCTCCACCTTGTGCCATTGTTGTGAGGTTGCATAGCTATTTAATTTATTTTTTTGCTCACCTTTGTCTTTAAGGCAAAGTTGCGTGGCTAGGCAATTGTTAATTTTCATTTCAAGTTATTTAATTTATTAATTTGTGCCCACACCTTGCATTGTGCTTGGCTCTACCAACCTTGCAATATCGTGAGGCTAGGAATTTTATTTGCTTTGGAAAGTAATTTAACTTGTGCCCTGTCTGTATCTCGTATTTCTTTCCCTTGCCACTTTTGGATTTGGGAAAGAAAGAAAGGGAAAGGGATTGTGAGGCTAGTTTAATTAGGCACTCAGTCCTTTCATTCTTTCAATCACCAAAATAGGGTGACTTGGGAGGCTACTTGAGGTTGAAGTCAGGGACGTCTTCACGACACTACGTGTCCCTCTTGTTGAGCGCCCAAACATTTTGGATCTGACCTGTGGAGCTAGGGAAGGACCTTGTTTGTCCTTCTTCTTGAGCGCCCAACATTTCCTTTTGGTTGAAGGGATAGGGATTTGGGGTAGTCACATAGTCTAGGCTTGCATCTCTCACATCTTAATTCTCCCTAATTCAAGAGAGACTTAAAATGTACTAAAATCAACCTACACATTACATTTACARCACTTGCAATTTCAAGTTCAATTATCTTTCTTTCCAAGTTGTGCTATTTTACTTTCAAAGCAATTTACTTTCCATCCATTTTAACTTTCAAAGCATTTTTAATTTCATGCTATCTCTTTCATTGTGAATATCTATATGASTTGATGTATCATTGTTTATTTTGTTGAAAATATTCTTTCATCTTGGATTAGTTGTTTAAAGCTAAGTCAATTCATTGTTTAATCCATTGTGTAGATATTTCATGTTGTATTTCATTTTGTAGATATATGTTGTAATTTTGTAATCAAACTTTGGGTATATTTTAGGCACTGGTCTATTTTTGTATTGTAAAGAAAAGGTTTGCTTGTCATTTGAAAAGTTGCATTTGCATTTGCTTGTCATTGGGCTGGTCATGCTTATGTAAAAATCAAATTAACTCCTAGATCACTAATTCAACTTTAACATAGTTAAATAGGGTCTACCCCCCTTGGCTTCCCTAGGAGTGAGCCTAGACGGAAGAAGTCCATATCGAGGTGACAATGGGTTTGGACTTAGGCTTGTGCCTCCAAGGACACACCAAGTGGGTTGGAGACTTTTGCACGCTTGTAGGTGTGTATAAGGACGACAACAAGGGGGAACCATAGCAACCCTTTCCAGAGTACTCAGGTACAACACTCTCAGGCTCAAGGGCCTTGTACAGGGGCAAAACATGACAACTTTAGTTGATGGTGGGGCTACCCACAATTTCATAAATGCGTCCTTAGTAGCCATGAGGGGGTTACGCATTGAGGAGTTTGAGGGATTCCACGTGCAGTGGCAGATGGATACATGATGACATGCCTGGACCTAGAGGTCAAGCTAGGCGACTACACCCTGACGGATACCTTTTATGTAGTTGACCTATCAGATACAAATGCAGTATTTGGGGTCTAGTGGCTGTATTCGTTGGGGGAGATTGGGTTCAACTATCAGAGGTTGACCATGAGCTTCAATGATGCCAGTGGATCGAGAGTGGTACTGAGAGGTATGTCTATAGGAGCACCCCGAGCAGTATCAACGAAGAGGATGGAGCGCATCTTCCGTCACGATGATGTAGCTTATGTAGCAGAGTGTTCGATCACCACACAAAAGGATTCAGAGGGCAGAGAGCATTACCATCCATAGATCAAGAAGCTTCTGAGTCAGTATGAGCCAATGTTTGGGCCGATACCACCAGGGAGACCACCAGACAAGGGATTCGAGCATACGATTGAGTTGGAGGCAGGGGTACACCAGTGATCACCGTGCCCTATAGGCACCCCAAGAGATTTAAGGACGAGATTGAGAAATTAATTAAAGAATTGCTTGTGATGGGGCACATCAGGCCTAACATGAGTCCTTTTGGCTTCTTCAGTTGTTTTGGTACTGAAGAAAGATGGCACATTGAGAATGTGCATTGATTACAGAGCGCTCAATAAGAAAATGATCAAGAACATGTACCCCATTCCACGCATAGATGAGTTGATGGACGAGTTACATGGGGCAGGTTTCTTTACTAAGATTGTCCTACGGTCAGGATATCATTAGATCAACATCAAGCGCATGACATAGAGAAGACAACGTTCAGATGCCATTTTGGACATTTCGAGTTTTGGTCATGCCGTTTGGATTGACCAACACACCTGCCACTTTTCAGGCTTGCATGAATCACATCTTCAGGGGGCAGTTGAGGAAGTACCTTTTGGTATTCTTCGACGACATATTGATTTACAGCAGGACGTGGGATGAGCATCTGGCACATTTGGAGGAGGTCTTGGGCATTATGCAGGCACAGTCATTATATGCCAAGGAGTCCAAATGTGAGTTTGGGATGAGAGAACTATTGTACTTGGGGCATATCATCAGTGAGTAGGGAGTACAGGTTCATCAGGAGAAGATCAGGGCCATTCTGGATTGGCCAACACCCAAGAACCTCACGGAGCTGAAGGGATTCTTTGGGTTATCCAGTTACTACAGGCGGTTTGTCAGAGGCTTTTCATAGTTGGGAGCATTGCTCACAGATCTAACCAAGAAGGGTGCTTTTCATTGGATAGATGAGTCATGAAGGAGGTTATGAGCACATGCCCTGTTCTAGCCCTTCCAGATTTCTCTCGACCATTCGTCTTAGTGTGCGACGCATCAAGGGTGGGGATTGGAGCAGTTTTGATGTAGGGAGGCCATCCCATTGTGTTCGAGAGTAGGAAGCTCAACGAGTCAGAGAGAATTTACTCAATTTACGACAAGGAAATGATGACAATCATGCATGCCTTAACCAAATTCAGGAAATATTTGGTGGGTTGTAGATTTGTAGTGAAGACTGATCACAACAGTCTCAAGTATTTCCTGGATCAGAAAGACCTCAGCGAGAGACAACAAAAGTGGGTTTCGAAGATCCAAGCCTTTGACTTTGACATTGAGTATGTTAAGGGATAAAGGAACGTCGTAGCAGATGCCTTGTCCAGGAGGCCAGTAGGGTGTTCGATGATGGATATTTGCATAGACTGGAAGGCACATTTGTTGGAGTACTCCAAAAACAAATTTGCTTGTGAGGTATTGGATGGACAGGTAGTTGATGATAGATACAGGGTGCTAGACGATGTCATTTTCTACAAGGACCTGATCTACTTGGTTCAAGAATCTACCTTGAAAGGGAAGATTTTGAAGGTGTGTCACGATTCGCCTACAGCTTGACATCAGGGATACTTCAAGACTTACAGACAGATCAGGGAGAGATTCTCATGGAAGGGTCTCAAGGATGATGTACTGAAACACATCTGAGAGTGCATGACTTGTCAGCAGAACAAGTCTGAGTAGACACACCCCGTGGGGTTACTTTAGCCTCTACCCATTTCGGAGCAGAAATGGGAGAGCATTTCTATGGACTTCATTACTGGTCTTCCTCGAGTGCAGGGAAGGGATTGTATATTTGTAGTGGTCAATAGGTTGACCAAATTTGCACACTTCTTTACCATACCCACAGACTACAAGGCCATACAGGTAGCAGAGCTATTTTTCAGAGAGGTTTTCCGGTTGCACGGTTTGCCCAGGCAGATTGTCAGTGATAGAGATGGGCACTTCATCAGCGTGTTTTAGTAGGTTCTCTTTCGGTTGGTGGGCATAGAGCTAGCCACGAGTACCAGCTACCACCCACAGACAGATGGACAAACAAAGATTGTCAACAAATGGGTGGAGGGGTATCTGAGAAATTATGTGGGGGGGAAACCACACACATGGGTGAGATGGTTACACATGGGCGAGTATTGCTACAACACGACTTACCATATGTCTATCAGATTGTCGCCATTTAGAGCATTGTATAGATATGATGCACCCTCTTTTGTGGAGACTGTGTTTGGGGATAACATGGTCCCGGGGGCCAAAGACTGGGTTGAGGAGAGTTAGAGGATTCTACGAACAGTAAAGGAGAACTTACAGGCAGCTTAGAACCAACAAAAAATCTATGCAGACAGGTAGAGGATAGAGCGCAATTTCGAGGTTGGGGACTTGGCTTTTCTACGATTACAACCATACTAACAGTCTTCCTTGAAAAGAAGCGTGGCAGAGAAGTTGAAGCCTAGATTCTATGAACCGTACAGAGTCATCAAGAAGGTAGGCGAGGTGGCATATGAGCTAGAGCTACCGGAGGGTAGCAAGATTCACGACGTATTTCACGTTTCTTGCCTTAAAAAGGCAGTGGGACAACAGGTTAGCATTTCAGAGGAGTTGCCACCCTTGGATGAGGAGGGTTAGTTGGAGTTAGTACTGGAGGAGGTGCTAGAGTAGAGAGAGCGCAGATTGAGGAGCGGGGTCATCAGGGAGTGCTTGGTTAGATGGAGGGGACTTCTAGTGGAGGATGCCAAATGGGAGGGAGATCATATATTGCAACACCCAGGATTGATGTTGCTCGAGGACAAGCAATCCCGGGAAGGGAGGACTGTGATGTCCTGTTCCCAAGAGTAGGCCAGCAGGGAGTGACTTAGTAATCTATTTGTTCTCTTAGACTATAGTCAGGCACAAACAAGGAACAAGAGGAGAGATAAGGGTGAAACAGTGGCTAAACGATGAATTAAGCCAAAAAGCATAGGATTCGTCACTTAAGCTAAAGTCAACGGAGAAATAGAAGAAAAAGGTGTTGTGGGGGAGACTTAATTAATTAATCACTCACCTTAGGAGGAAAAGCGCCTAGCTTAAGTGATGTCAACGAAGAATTAGATCGGGAAAGGTATAAAAGGAGGAATTCGACCTAATTCCTCATTATGTTATGATTTGATGTTGAGAACAATTTCCAGAGGAAGAAATCGACCTCTTTGATGTTTTGTGGATTTCTAAAGGAAACCACCACACAGATTGGTTTCGGTGTTGGAAGACACACCCTAGCCTATTGAAGATACCATCCAGGTATTTCACCGTGCCAGTTTCAGAGTATTCAGAATCCAGATCTATTGCAGAGATTGCGCAGTGCAGCCAGTGAGGGCGCAAGGGTTAGATAGGGTTTTGTGTAGTTACACGAGACCAGGGTTTATCTTGCCGATTCCTTTCGACCCAGTTGAGGATCAACCAGGGTGCTTCTTTTGAGCCACCAGTCATCAGATTCTGATGGTGGAATCTACCAGGGCGCATTAGACAACCCGAAAGTGCGCAGCTCTTGAGGAGGGACGTTTGGGGTTTCAGGGGGTGTTTTAGATCAGATCAGAGGAAACCCTTTCGACCCAGTACAAAGGAGGCTAGGGTGCACATTTCGAGACAAATATCAGTGGATTCCGACGGTGGAATCACTAGGGTGCACTCACAGAGCCTAGGAGGTGTGCAACCCCCCATGGGATGTCATCCAGAGCTTTAGGGGTCAGATCTTGAGTCTGACAGTTATCAGGAGGAGCCTAGAGGCCAGGGTGCTCAGTTTGGGACAGTTTTCAGGCGGATCTGTCAAGTATAGCCACTAGGGCAAGTTTACCAACATTTGCAGCAGTTGCCGTGGGTTTCCGGAATTGCATTTTGTCGATCTATCTGTGCTTGTGCAGATCTATCCACATCTTCTGTTCATGGGTATTTTGTATTAGTTGCTTTGTATTCTAGTGATGATCCATGAGATCTAGCTGACGATTATTTCTCTGCTTTCAACATATCATTGTATTTCCTGCTTTTTCCCATAATACATACCATGGAGATGGTGTTTGTTCCTTATTTCACATGCATCTTATATACCGCTTAAACATTATTTGTATGACACACACATGTGGAAATCAACAAGCATGTTAAACAATTAATTAAAACGCATCCAGAAAGACCAGAGTATCAGATCCGAGAGTCAGAACACTAGTTCAACAGTAGATATCCAGATCCGTCGGATTTGGGATATTTCAAAATGATCCATGTGCTAACTGCTAGTTCTGGYGTTTTACTGCCAACGTTCCACTTTTGTTTGACCATCGTTCCAATAATCCAATGTTCCCTTGACTTAATCCCACGACCAACTTTGATTTTGGTTGATTTATTTTGATAATGATGTCCACGACCACTTAAAAGGACCGAATTGATTAACTAGGAGCTGATTTCTTTTGCTGGGCAGTTCAATTTATGCAAACGACTAACCCCTTTTTTTTATTGGTGGAGCAGCTTTAATAACCCATGATTCTATTTTCAAAACCCCGCGCTCTTGGAAATGGTGTGGCCCCTTTATTTGTGCCACGGTTTCAACATTCATCAACAGTTCACTTGACTCAATCACGACTCTCTTTATAGTAGTAAAGACGGGAAATGGATCTGGGGAACCTCAACTCTTGTGGTGAAATTTCGGAATTTGTCTAAAGCATGGATTCTCGAAATTTTAACATAAACTAGCTGAACAAGATATAGAGGGCTATATTTTGTAATATAGGAATCAATGCTATTAGAACTGGACCAGTTTCGGCAAAACCGGTTGGTTTGACTGGTTCCGGGGCTGTACCCATCCGATTGAAGGTTCTGAACTGACCGGTTCCATACGAAACCAGTCATAAATGTCAAAACCAGCTGGTTCTGTACAGAACCATACAATCAATGATGGGTACCACATGAACTATTTTTTTTTAAAATCAATAAAATAAAACAAGTAAAACTCTAAACTTAACCCTAAGCCCCCCTTATTTGCTATTTAAAAAGTAAAATACTAAACCTAACCGTAGCCCCCTCAATGCCTCTTTATTGATGTATTTTGGTTCAGATATGGATTGCACCTGGTGCTATTTTGGTTATATGCACCCTTGTGATACACATGAGAAACTTTGCACATTTGTGTATAATGGTTTGGGTTCACATGGATGCACATGAATATATATGTTTTTTTCAAAATCTGAATATTTATCTAGTTTTTGGTCGACCAATTTTGTGGTCCAGTTTTGTTTCCGGTTTTTGTCTGGTTCCGTTCTGGTTTCTGGGGTTGACAGGTTCGATGACTGGTCTGGTTTTGATAACATTGATAGGAATTGATATTAAATTTTGTCTACACTATTGGGTTGACATTTTCACAAGACCCAAAATCTGAGGTCATATGATATAGTTCCCATCTCATATGCTAAAGTTATAAATATTCAAAGTTACATGTCAAAATTCCTTACAAATTTTGGATTTCTCTTAAATGGACTAGAAGTGCATAATAACTGAGAGAGAAAATGTATGAAATGACAGGAAAATAAGGTGGCCACGTAGGGTATAAATATTAGTCCATAATCATTATAGGAAAGGACGATTCAATAAAGTATAGGGGGCATATTACTATAATTATATGCAAGTTGACCCTAGTTATGTGGTATTATGGTGATTTCTTAGCAAAGATCATCCCTCATAAATGCTTGCATATATCCCTTTGAATGTTTTGTAATTTTATCTTTTTTCCATAAAAACAATTGTTCTTCTCTTTGAATGTTTTGTAATTTTATCCATTTTCCATAAAAACAATTGTTCTTCTCTTTTAAGTTTAGGCTGGAAATTACTCTTTATTATTTGCTATTAGTTATGTTTATTGTTTCATGTCAGACCATAATAGGTACGAGTATTAAATCCCTTTCACTTATCTTACCATGAGATATGAGTGATGATAAACATTCCAAGTTGGCATAGCCATAAATTAGTGAGCTAGGACCACATGAATTTTACTGCCTGGGTAATTGTGATGAACGGGAAATGGCTTTGACCATGTGTGAGATTTGCCACATAAAAGGTTTGGTGTTGGGCATTCTTTCTCCCCTCACTCAAGGCACCCTTTTTAAAGAATTTGTCACCAATTTCCCCCATCTATAAGAAATTATGTTGTAGGGTGACAAGGAGACCAATCTGTCACATCACTCAGTAACAATTACTCAATACAAACACAGTTAATGATTTATAAGTCTAATAATAGAAATTCTAGATCCAAAATTTACTCCTCAAAGTTAGAATGTATAACATGTGGTTTAAGAGGATGCTATAGGGAGGCAAAAGAAGAAAAAAAAGATTGCTTGTAGATTACACTTAACGACCTCTAGGTTGTATGGATTATAATGTAATGATATCTAATGTCTGCATTTGCATGGTTTGGCATAGAAATGAAAATTTCTGTGCAATGACTTTTGCTCCTTTTAGCTTACAGTGAAAGACCTTATATTGTTGTTATATGTTTTAAATGACAAGTACTGTAATATGCTTCTAAAATAACATCAATTTAATATGCATTCTTTTTTAGGAGCATGAGCTATGTTTGTACATCATCATTAATCGTGATTTTTAGGTTTAGATTGTTATCTTCAATTAAGGGATTCCAAAAATGTTTTGAACCATATAGGCCACAGAACCTTTGTGTTTTCATTGTAACAATTTGGATGCTAGTTGTGTGTACTTATTTTATAGAGCATTTATTGTTTATGATTATTATCAAATACTCACTATCAAAAACGTTATATTGGCAGCCACCATACCAAGCTTGTCATGTTATATTGGGCAATATTTTACTGTTGTTACATTGTATAAGGTTTTTTGTTTTCTAGTCTTAATGAGATGCTATTTCAAAGCACGACTTATGCTATGTTTGGCTTTGTGTTTGTCTAATATTTGAGGTATAGGGAGGAGGGTGGTGCAACAATTTAACGTCATGTGCCATGCGCAAAAGGACACATTTGGGATCATCTCTCTACATGGAAAGACAAATCATATTTTCAGGCAGTTTAAGCAATAAGCCTTCTGAAAATCCAGGTCAATACATGAATTTTTCATCTTTTTAATTTCTATTTGAAGTCACATTGCATTTCATTTATTCTCTTTTGAATGAAATATTTAACGAATGTAAGCCCTTTCTTTCCAAAAATATTATGCTTTCAAGTGCATTAGATTTCCCTTCAAATTGAATATGGGGTGGGTTGTTATAGTAATAAAAGTAGTAAATTATATAAATCCATCCTTATATCTTCCCCATTGAAATAATTCCTGTTAAATGACATAGAAAACCTTCAATCAATTACCAATAGGATGGAACGTTTATCTTAAATGTCCTAATTGTCAAACTAACTCTCATAACAAAATTATAGCCTTAATGGGAGTTATGTAGATTTACTATTAAGAACACATTAGAATTCTTGGGCTTAAATTTTGGTAGGTCAGGAAAAATGTCAAATAATGATACTTTATGACACATTACGTAATTGGCTTAGATGACATTTATTAGTAGATGCTATCATTGAGTGTTCTACACAACTTTTTGGTGTCTCTGTTGAATTTGATGACTAGCTGTCCTCAATCTAGTGGTACCTGTGAAAATTCCCAAGCGCTAGGTGACTAAAGTCCGTACAATCTCAATCAAACAAGTAGATTGCTGAATTTAATTTTTGCAGAAATAAATTTCAGACCATAGCATTAATCACACAATAGCTGGAAATCAAATAGCGGAAGCATAAAAATTAATTCACACAACGCAAGTAATTACTCCTTTAATAACTGCTTTTCATTCTTTCGAAAAACTTGTAAGGAAACCTCCGTAAGTTGCCCAAAATACAGCACTGCACAAATACCAAAAAACACCTCAAACTGAGCGGAACAACCTATTGGGAAAGTACGGCCTACTGTACGACTGTACAACCTTTGCATATGACGCTACAAATCTGTCCGTATTGCTGTACGGAGTCCGGACTTCCATAAGACTGTACGGAACTCTTCCGTACGTTGTATGGGATTGCATGCTGCTGGAAATGTCTCTTTCCTGGCTGCCTGTTCTCTCTCCCTCTCTGTTGCTCAACCTGTTCAACTGCTCAAGTGTTCAAGTGTGTATGAACTCTGTATCTTGTCTAGTCTTTATAGTTTTAGCTTAGACCAAACCCTAATCTATTTATGAAATTACTTCTAGTTTGTGATGTCCCTTTCCCAATGATGACCCAACCGGGAGCGTCTAAGTAGTCTACCAGTTCTCGTGAACGTCTAATTAGACTAGAAAGGGGGTTTAAAGTGACTTAAGTGAATAATTAATCATAACTTAAGGAAAAGTCACTTAATCTATGCATGCCAACGGAGAATTAGATGGAGGAGGGATAAAAGGGATAAGTTTGACCTAATTCCGGATTTATTAACAATTATTGAGTTGAGAAATAGGTTCCAGAGGAGAGAAGT
>JASDQU010292512.1:5222-19560 GCA_032191745.1 Picea mariana
CTTGCTTCCCACACACTTCTTGCCTCAAGGATTTTGAGACCATGGATCTGATAGCTACTAACAATCTATCTTGACAAAGCAAATCTCAAAGCCAACATAAATTTCCCAAGTTCAATCCAACTAAATTTCTCCATGAGAGATCCTATCCTTTTATAAGCTGAAGAGGATAAGGTGAAGAGATTAGGATGATCCTACTAAATCATGAAAGCGAGTAAGATCCAAACCATTCGGAGGCCAACTCACCATAGAAGATTCTCCTTCTAGAAGCATCGAGAAAATTTTCATTTTTCCCACGTACGAATGCCACCGCACCCTAGCTATAGTGTATCTTGCGGAAACTCCGCAACCTATCTATAGTGCAACCTGCGGAAATCGGGCATTTTTGCACCCTGTGTATATGGAAGCCTATGGAAATCCTCCTTAATAGGGTTTTTACAAAGGAAAATACAACTTCTTCTCTCAGGGAAAGTTCTTCTCTCTTATTTCTTTAGGAATTCAGGCCAATGACCCCTTTGAAGGAAACATATAGGTTTAAATCATTAATGGTCATAAGGGTGAYRAAAATAATGTGCTTGGCTCTGCACGTCTTAAACRTGCACCAAGGTSCTCGTACTCAGCCCATATAAAGATGGTTCACCACTCCATCCTTCTTATTTTGAGCACATTTCCTTGATTTTATAGATATCAYTGATGTCTTCACCCATATTGGTAGCATGCTCCCACCATTCATGGTAGAGACATTACRCAAGTGATATTTTTCTCATTCAATATTGCATCACTTTATTTTATGACTTGATATTGTCTSATTATTCATTTTACAATTTAAACAATGTTCTAATGTGCTTACTTCTTGCTTACAAGATAGCTCTTGCATGCACCACCTAGTCTAGATCATCCTTGGCCATAAAAACATTGAATATATTATGTTTCTCAGCCACACTAGCATTATGAATATATATTCCATTACATATTATGGGCACAAGTAAAGAGAAAATGTTAAATTCTTATTACATGAAGTAAGTACCATTGATTATAGATTTCTTTGTATGATATCTCATAAGCTAATACCCTTTCTTCCATATCGATATAATGCTTGTTCTATCAAAGGTTTGACATATAACATGTTGTAAATTATCTATAGAGTCATAATGTTCTCCATCGTATAGAGTTTCTAATGAATAACTAGTATTGATCATGTATCTATAGATAATACTATGATTCCCTATCAAATAGTGTCTATATTGACTACTCTATTGATATCCCTTTAGTTTCTATAGTATGATTACCTATCAAATAGGTGAATATTAGTTATAGTAAGTATGTAGATTATACTAAGAAGTACGAGTAATAATATAGTATATGAAAGACAAGCAATAGTATTAATACATATCAAATAAGGGGAATAATTCATCTATGTATATGAGATTAATGTGAATATAGGTATATCAAATAGGTCAACCACTTTATTCCTAATATGGAATAGAGATTATGGAAATAAAATGAATCAAACCTTAGCTTATACTAGTAACATGCTATGCCAAGAGTGATGCCCTTATATTCGATAGATTGTCTCCTTGTTCAACCTTTATGAATATCATTACCATTCTTATTGTATTTCATATGCCATTTGAAGTATCCATACCTTTGATTCCCCTTAGTCCCTCAGTTCCATCGCTCTTCGACTAATCTCGATATGGTATTGGTCAAACTAAGGCATATAGAATATTATCGTTATGTTATCTCCCTAATCAAGTGGTATCTATTCATGTATATGGTAAAACTAAAGCATGTATGGAACTAATAAGCCATGTAGTATCATGGAATCAATGGTATTTTATCATTACTAATACTATTCATGGTAATCAAGCACCCATAAGCTTGATATACTATCTTTAATCAATGAACTGACTATATCCACTAGTTCCCTATTTCACCAAGTTGTAGTAGGTTGCAGAAGGACAAAAAGGAGTAAAGGAAAATGTATGTGCTACATACCTGGAGGGGAATAATTAATATGAACCAAATCATATAGGGCTATGTAAGCTCAACTTTCCACATTCAACTCCTTCATCATGTTTACCCAAATAAAATAGTGTTTATATTACAATAGAGCGATAAGTAAGAGTAATGGAATTCAATCATCCTTGTTATCGCACAATCTATATTTTCCAAAATCTCAAGGCAAGTGAATCCAATATTGGTGTAACAGGGGGTGAACTATCACTGTCACCTTAATAGGAAACACCTTTCTATTTAGGAGTATATCAAAGTTACCCCATGGGAGATGTCCCCAGTGACCTAAAGGGTTGATAAGACGAGGGAAAGGATGCAAGAAAACCCCCCTCTCATTGGTCACTCAAGTCAAAAGGTTCTTAACATATTTAAGGGATGAAGCAACAGTAAAAATGGAGTGTACCTGCCCAGAACAAGACAACAAAGAAAATATGGCAGCTTTCAAGTACAAAATATGATGTTAGTTATTCTTAAGACCACGAACCTTTAAAAAATGGGCTAGATGATGTAAAGTTGCAACAATGTAACAATTTATAACAGCAATGAGTATTTTGTAAGAGCCAGAAGAATTATTACTTGAAATTGCTTTTAAAAGACAAAAAAAAGTAACTTTGACTAGGCAATTTGATAATAAATTGTCAAAAGCAAAGTTGGCAATGCTTATCTAGCATTTAATATCACTTTTGCAGAGAATTTTCTGCAGTTAGATGGTTGTAGCAATATTTTGTAACACAACAAATTCTAGTGCTCAAAATTGCAAGAAAACACCATGCAAACTCAACATTTATCTAGTATTTTGATTGACAATTGTCACAAGTGATTTCCATATGAGCTAAGTGTGAGTTATGTAGGTGAATGCAAAATTTATCATGAATCTATTAAGCTGTAGAAATGATTTGCAACAAAAACAAGGTAGTTAATGAATTAGTCTCTTTTAGGGTTAGTAGAAGTTAGCAAAATCTTGAAGGAAGATAGTTTGAGTGTTTAATCAATCCTTCAACAAGAGAGAGGCTAGAACTAGTTCCTTCTAGGGCTTATGGATTCAAGTATATGGCTTCTTATAAGGCTGAAAATCAATTTTGATAGTGCACACCAGTCTAAGAGGAATGCATAGGAGAAGTAGTAACTTAAGTTCCCCTATGCATTTTCCTCAAGAAAACAAAATACTATGGTGTAGGAAATTGTATGCCCTATGAACTTACTCTCCTTAGTCTTTTTATGGGTTAAGAACTTAGGAAAAGATAAATAGGTCAAAACCTTAGAGTGCTAGGAAACTAGGGCTCTAAGGTTTCACTAGTTACTAGATCAATTCAATGAAAATCTTGGCAAATAGAAAGTAAGAAAGTAGCAAATTAATTTTCTTACTTCAATCATTAAGTATATCATGCAATCTCATAATCATGTATGATCAAATAAAACCATACATAAACCATTCAATAAATGACAAAAATTCATATTTTACCTACTTGCACCAAGAATAATCATGAAAATACCATGCAAGATCACCATAAAAGCTTCAGATATTTATCCACTTGCAAAAAATCAGCCATATACAAGAGTGTGCCTCACAGTTTCAGCCAATAGCCCTTCTAGGGAGAAAAATTCAGACCTCTCCTCTTGTGTGAGGAGTTGTGATGATAAAAATGAATGTACTTTATGTTTATTTATACAAAATTGGTGACCTTTATTAATTTATGGTCAAATAAAGGATGACCTGGCCAATTTAAAAATAAATTCAAATTTGGCATAAATAAAGTTAATTAACCCCTGAAATCATCTCCAAGGGTGATGTTAAGCCCCTAAACTATAACGTTCGCCTCCATATGTAGAACGTTTGACCTCCAAAGGCCTTGGATGATGCCCACACATGCCAACCAACTCATAACTTCCTTAAATATGCAAACCCTAGCTTTGTATGACATCTAGGGTTATAATGATCATGTCATGGGCTCTCAAGGATCAACATCTAGGTGGAAGAGAAATATCCCCTAGGTCTAAATATGCCAAAGTGTTGCCAAGGGAAATTTCCTTCTTTCTTCCCAGTGTAAGTCTCTGATGTCTCCTTTCCCCCGCCTGGTGTTATGACATCCATCTATGGGATTTCAGCCCCATGGAGGTATGTGATAATCATTCCCCCATGTGAACCTATCCACCAGGAAAAGTCCTACAACAGTAAAAAATATGCCCTCCAGGGGTTCATAAGTCACAAGGATCATAGAAATGCCAATCACATCTAATAATCAAATTACCCAAACATGTGCATCAAACCCCCCTTTACCCAGAAAAATGCGCAAACACGTTATGCAATTTAACAAGTCAGGTTTGGAGAAGGTCTAAGGTTTTCCTATCAGGTTAATCCTCCTTAATTTTTGGGTTTTTATAGGTGAGAGCCAATCTAAGTCATGTAAGTGTGTCTGAGGTGGCATGGGGGAAAGTGTTTGGGCATGGGGTGTACTGATAATAGGGAAATATAGATATTACCTATGGGTGCCTTTGTAGAGGGAGAGTTTCACCTTGATATAGATGTTATTCTTTCCTTTCCCATTCAATTCTTTTTATTCTTAATTTTATTGCTTTTTATTTTTTATTTTTATTCTTCAAGGGAAGAGCTGAGGGACATTGTCTTGGCTTGGTGACAAGAGGTGATAGCATTACCCACAAGCATTTCACAGATATGAGAAGGTTGGCTCATGATGAGACCAAATTTATCTTGGCTATTCCACCAAGAGCCACTACCTTGGTTTGGTGACCATATAGATGGTAGTGTCATACCGCTACATACCCATGGTCATAATAGGCCAACTCAAGATGTGACATCCCATCCACCAACTAATACCTTGAATGCTTATTTATATTACGGGTTCCCTTATCTACTGAGAATCCTTTTATTTATTTCTTGAGAATCCCTAGGTGAAGCATATCAAAGGTTTCATTTTGTCTTTTATCTCTTTCCATCTTATTTTACCCCTTGGGCCTTTATCCCCTTCTTCCCAGAAGGCAAGGTACAACCCTTACTAGTGTGGAAAATCCCAATGCCCAAACAAAGGTAGGGGGAAACTGAGAGTAATGAAGATGGAAAGTGATAATTATGGAGGGAATGGATGATGAAATTTCATAAACCCACCCAGTGGCAACCCATCCTAAAGGGAAACTAACTTACTAGGGAATCTTGTCACCTTCGTAGGTATGAACAAGTTAAAGAGAATAATTTCCAAGAAAACATCATGCAATTAAGGAGAATTTAATGCAACATATTCAAGTTCTTTAATAATCACGGTGACATATACCATGATACCTAGACTCATTACCTCATGGAGCAAGACTTATTGCTTCTTCAGGACCAGGTTGATGGGATGGATGTTGTTGTTGTTGATAAATGGGTTGCACTGAAGAAAAGAGGGGCCCTTCGGGGCCATACTCAAGTTATCTGGCTCTTGGCACTCCATGTATAGGAAATTTGGGCCTCGAGACATGATCTCCTTAGTTATCCCTAGGATAGGGTGTAATGTAACCCAAATTAAAATCGTTAGGTACATTAAAACTTCTTGACATTAATTCTATTATCGTCGTTATTGTAAATAAGACATGTACCTTCTCATAATTAAAAGTGATTACTAACAAGATATTTATCTTCTCTAAGTGAAGTCGTGCCTATTAAAATAATTCAGTACATGCGAAAATTGTTCAGTAGATTCAACACTTTAACATAATAAGCTATTGTTTAGTCTTCTCACGAAATCTGTATTATCAAAAATATGTCTCTAAGTCTTATTGTGTCCATGAAGGGACTATAGTAACCATATCTTAACATGGGTACTAATCTTATCATATAGTATCTATATGAGTGGTTTTACCAAACGATTCAACACATATATGGGAGTCACAACATATTCAGATTTGTAGATAGTAAGTGAAATCCTAACATTTCTTATATATAAAACCATACATGGAGTTCATAGCACACACTAGGATGCATATGTATATATAGTTATTTTTTAGCACGAGAGTCATATATATATATATATATATTGTAGGTTATGTGAAGTAGTATATATATCTGTAATATTCCACCAAGTGTATTTTAAAATCAGCCTTCCTTCCACATATAGTTCATATCTAACACATTAACTAGATGATAGGCGCACATAAGTTAGAGTTACAATGGAACGCTAAGGGTTGTTATGAAATCTCATACATCGATGTGTCATGTTCCATACACATCTAGTCTTACAAAGGAGCCACGTCTAAACTTATACCTAACCGTGCTAACCCTACTCAACTTGTAACACATCTGAACATTGAATAGGTTTGTAATATTTGTTAATGGCAGTCATGTATGCCCTAAATGACATTTCCCACTAGATATGTCATTTAAAACAGGTATTTTTTGTACTGGGTGCTTGGACATCCACAACCAATGTCGACTCTCCATATCCATTCATTCACATGGCTAACATACCATGGATTCTTATCACACCATTAGTCCTCTTTTTACAACAGGTGCAAGGGTATTCCGCTCATTGTTTCCTTGGTTTCATGAAAAAGCCTCCTCTACTCTATGAGCATTTTCCTTCTGTGCAACCCCCGATGGCTTCACTCTTTGTGTCTGGTAGCTTGGAGATAAGACCTTTGGCCTTGGTAAATGATCTTGGAAACGAAAACCAGTCGGGTCATCTCTACGCAAGGTAATTCATGAACCTTTCTTTATTATATTTTCTGAACTCTCAAGGGTAAAACTAGTTTGGAACAGTTGGTGTTTAGCTAACCTTGTTATCTCACCTTCGTGGCATTCTTCTAGTTTCAGTTCTGGCCCAAAATCTTCATTTCCCTTTTGCATTGACTTGTCTAAGTATGGAACATTGTTATCAGTTACATTTCCTCATGTAATTATATTTTCTTTAACTGTGGGGAGTCCTGAAATATATATGCTACATTTAGAGTGTTAACCGTGAAATTCCCTTATCTTAGTCTAGCAATGTTGTAAATAATATGGATGTGTCTTTACAGGGTTACCCTGTGGAATCCCTTAAACATAGTTTAAAGGGGTCACCTTATGTATTACCTCACTGAAGATTTAGGGATTTTAACACTACGCGAGTATATAAATTTAGAAAAGTATAAGCCAAATAGGCCTTCTAGGGTTTTCATAAAATTGGTCTGTGTAAAGTTTTTTTACTTATTTTGTAGATTAGCAATAGATCTCTCATTTATGTTTTAATCTATGAACTCCATGCGGTGATAGATGGAGACATTAAAATCCCTCTATCTATAATCGAATTTGGTGTGGGTAAAAGAAAAATGTAACGGGCAGTGTAACGTCTGAGTTCGTGGTTTACCTTATGTATTATCATAGGCACATATCGATATATGTAGACATGTCTTAATATCAATTCTTTATATTATAAATTTTCTTGAAAAAGTATAGCATGATTTCTCACCTATAAATCAATATCCCGACCTCTATTCTTGGGTTTCTCTCTAAGTTTTTATATAACAATTTATAAGTATTAATGTTTATGGTAGAATGTTTCGCCAACTCTGTCTACATTTCCGAATTGGCAGAAAATGCGCCTCTTGTGGAAAAAATGAATTTGTTGTGTGAAATTCGAATTTTAATACTCTCGTTATGTAAAATGGTTACTTACCCATTATGGGGCTTCATCATTGAGTCTGAGTGATTTTTGTTTTAAAATAAAATCTTCCTTGTGTTCCTTGTACTCATACAACATTGTATAAAAATGAAAACCTACACTTTGTACATATACGAGAGCACAATTGTACTCCTAGTAGAATGCACATCTGTATTCTGTGTGAGTTAATATAACTCTGTGTAAATTTGATAGTTAACCTTGGGTATGCCAGGGAAATTATTTACCTTCTATGGATTTTTCATCTAAAAACTAGGTGGTTACTAAATGTTTTAACATTGTTTTTAATTACTGTTTAAATTCCGGTGCTTCAAGCTATTTCTTTCAGTTACAAAAATAATGATGGGGCCTTGTCTTCTTTGAGAGGGTGACCATCAACCATTCCTGGGTCCACTCCTCCCCTTTGGATTGTGGAAAAACTCGTCACTCAAACACCGGTGATAACTACTTCGATGTCGACTTTTAAGATAAGTATTATTTCATTGGCTTAATTTTTATTCTCATATGATTGCTTAGCACAGTTTACTAAATCTTTTTCTTTTCTCTTTACAGGCTTAATCGGTTAGAGTGAAACGGATCCAGGGGCTCGCTTTACTCAAAAAGGTATTTGAGTTCCAATTTTGGTGTATAATTAAAACTTTTCTGGTTTTGTTTACTAGTGGAACATGATCCTTACCCTAGGGTACTCTACTGTAATCATTTTGAACTAGGGTTTTCTGGTTGTATATATCATTCGTGATTAAACTCTTAACTGAACATACAGGTTATTGATACCATTGGAACAAGTTTTTCTTTCAAGTGTTGTAGCAACTAATGTAGATTGTATTTGTAGACCATGGAAAACCTTTGTTCATAGGCCTGATGTAATATATAAATGGACTGTTAATTTCCCTATTTTTTTCTTCATAGTCCTCGTATGATTTGAATGATGGTAAAAATTTATACACTAATGAAGTTCAAGGATCGATAGAAACTTTTCTTTATGTGAAAAAAATATATACTTACTTATGTATATGTATATATATAATCCATATAAAACAACTATACATTTCTATCATTTCCTTTGCGTGGAATACATAAGTATATCTACACAGTTATGCACAGGATGTATAAGCACATTAGAAGCACACAATAATTCAATCCCTCCCCTTTTTATGATTATCTCTCTCTATATATATTTAGTAAAGATTTTAAGCATTTACTAACATAACAATATTTCCTCATTCATTTAACAATGGAAATCAGAATATCATACATTCATTCAATTATTCATATAAGCACTAATGTCACATAAACCCATTGTACTTCTAACAAATTGTAATCAACATAATATTAACCAAAATACAAGTAAAGGTACTTATATGAAAAAAAACTAATGTTGAGACACAAAAGGAATAGCCAAGTTCCACCCAACCGTAGAACAGAACAACCAAATTACTT
Source organism: Picea mariana (assembly GCA_032191745.1). Taxonomy (NCBI): domain Eukaryota; kingdom Viridiplantae; phylum Streptophyta; class Pinopsida; order Pinales; family Pinaceae; genus Picea; species Picea mariana. The sequence goes on from JASDQU010292512.1 coordinate 14,324, forward strand.
ATTCTGTTCACCCCCTAGCCTGACCATGAGTCCATAAGGGTGAACTAAAATTATCCTCTTTTGCTACAATCCTCCTTTCAGATCAGAAAATTCCCTTGCCTCACACTAAATAGTTTTCATAACAGCAAGTAATATCCTTTCTTCAACATACTAATCAGTGTCCTGCCTCCTCCATTTGTTGTATATCATGAGCATCTTGTGCCTAGGTCTTTTTCCCTCCTTGGGAATTTTCACAGCTTTACAAATCCCTGATTTTCAGGGGCTTCTAGTGGTCAAATTTCTCATTTGGCACTTGTAAAAATCAGCCCTAAGGTAACTCAAGTCTGTTCCCCGCTCATGGAGTCATGGTCAGTTGTTTTCACCCTAGTTGTTTCATTTGTATTCCAACAATTAATATATTAAAATATTTTTATTTTACATGTTTCAGAATCAAAGAGTTAGTTGGGAAAATCAAATCCTTTCCCAACAGTCATAAATAATTAATTACAATAATCAAATTCCAAATTCAGATTTTCCATAAATGGAAAAAAAATTCCAATTATGAATTTGCCAAAAATGGAAATTTATTCCTAAATACACATAGAATTTAAAAATTAATTATTTTGGGGGATATTACATCCTCTCCCCCTTCAATACAACACTGTCCTCAATGTTCATTCCTCTCTTGGAATAGGTTTGGATAAGATTTCTGCAAATCTTCCTCCAATTCCCAAGTGATCTCCTCAAGACTAAAGTGCTTCCATTGCAATTTTACCTGGGCGATGGCTCTGTTCTGTAGTATTGTTTCTTTTCTTTCCATAATGCACAGAGGTTTCTCTTGGAACTCTCCTTCTGGTTCCACCTGCATCATATTCCAATTGATGATGTGAGTAGGATCATGAATATACTTTTTCAAAAAAGAAACATGAAAAACATTATGAACTTTTAAATTTGCAAGGAGTGCAAGTTGATATTCCACGGGTCCAATTCAAGCTAAGATATTGAAGGGGCCACAAAACCTGGGTGCCAACTTTTCACAGTTTCCTAGCTTTAGTGAGATTCTCCTTTGTTTGACTTTCAAATACACATGGTCCCCAACCTGAAATTTCTGGTGTCTCCTTTTCAAATCTGCGTAGCTTTTTTGTCTGTCATGTACCTCTTTTAAATTTTGTTGTATCTTTCTTACCATTTTCTCCATTTCCTTGGTCCCATCATGAGTTTTTCAACTAGGTTATCCCAGCTAATCAGAGTTGTGCATTTTATGTTGTACAGTACTTTGAAGGGAATCATCTTAGTCGACGTATGATAGCCATTATTGTACGTAAATTTCACTAAGTGTAGGTATTCCTCCCAGCTAGTTGGTTTCCTTCTTACATATGTCCGTAGCATATATTTCATAATCTGATTCATTCATTCAGTTTTCCCATTCGTTTGTGGATGGTAGCTTTTGTTGAAATTTAGGTTAGTATCCAACTCTGCAAACAATTCTTTCCAAAACATTGATGTAAATTTGACATCTCTTTCCGAAATCACCATTTTAGGAATACCATGCAATCTAAATATTTCCTTCATAAATATTTCAGCGATGTTAATATCTTTATAAGTAGATTTCACAGGTATAAATGTGCAGACTTGCTAAGTTTATCAATCACTACCATAATCGAATCATTCTGCTTTTGAATTTTAGGAAAACTTGTGATGAAGTCCAGTGAGACAATCTCTCACTTTCATTCTGGTATAAGTAGAGGCTGTAGCAGGCCGGCTGGATGTTGATGTTCAAACTTCACTCGTTGACAATCTAGGAATTTATATAAGTATTTAGTTGTCTCACCTTTCATGTTAGGCCAATAAAAAAACTTCCTCAAGGTTGTTACCATTTTCTGGTATCTCGGATGACCATAATATGGATGTTTGTGAACTTCATCCAAAATTGTTAGCTTTAATTCAACAGAATCCGGTATGTACAGCCCGTTTTTTAATCTTAGCAGTGCATTTTTATCCAAACTCAAATCTGTTCTGTTCAAATTGTATGCATTTCCTTGTAAATATGCTATTGTTTTGATGTACTTTTCGTCATCACATCTTGCAGATTTTATTCTTTGTTCAATGTCATTTTCTTCTCTGCTAATACTTATCTCAAAAGGTCCATTAGTTCTCCTACTTAAGGAATATGCAACTTTGTTTTCCTTACCTTTAATGTGCCTTACTTCAAAATAGAATTCACTCAAGAAGGCCAACCACCTTTCTTGCCTTGCGTTAAGATCTGGTTGACTGGATAATAATTTCGCACCACTGTTATCGGTTAGCAACAGAAATTTTTTGCCCATTAAATAGTGTCACCACATTTTTAGCGCGTGAATTATAGCTGCTAATTCCAAGTTGTGTGTGACGTAGTTTCATTCATTCTCTTTTAGTTTTCATGACTCATAACAAATAACGTGCCCTTCTTGAGTTAGGACACCTCCCAAGCCTTCTTTGCTTGCATCCACGCAAACTATAAAGTCTTTATCAAGGTCTGCTACCATTAAAATAGGTGCAGTAGTTAACAGTTCTTTTAGCTTATTAGACCTATCCTAAAATTTCTATGACCAAGTAAACTTTGTCCCCTTTTTCTTTAGGGATGTGACTGGGTATGCAATCTTACAGAACCCCTCGATAATCTGTGGTAGTAACCAGTAATTCCCATGAATGACCTAATGTCTGCCACATCCTTAGGGATAGGCCATTCCATGATGGCTCTTATCTTCTATGGGTCAACTTCAATACCTTCTTCAGATATTACATGTCCTAGGTATTGTATTATCTTTTGGTAGAAGTCACATTTGTCAATTTTTTCATACAACTTGTGTTTCCTTAAGGTCTGCAATACTATTTTTAGGTGTTCTTCATGTTCTTCTATTTTTGAATAAACTAAAATGTCGTCAATAAATACCAAAACAAATTTATCCAAATATTGACTGAATATGTTGTTCATCAAACACATAAATATTGTTGGTGAGTTAGTAAGACAAAACGAAATAACGACAAACTCATAATGCCCATACCTCATTCTAAAAGTTGTTTTACTTATATCTTCATCCTTTATTCTGACTTGGTGATAACCAGACCTTAAATCTAACTTAGAGAAAATCTTCGCTCCTCCCACTTGGTCAAACATGTCGTTAATTCTGGGTAGAGGATACTTGTTCTTAATAGTCATATTTTTTAACTGTCGATAATCAACACATAATATTAAAGCTCCATCTTTATTTTTAATGAAAAGTAATAGTTCTCCCCAAGGCGAGCACTTGGTCTGATGTATTCTTTGTCCAACAGTTCTTGTAGCTAAATTTTCATCTCTATCAATTCGGGTAAACTCATCCTATAAGGTGACTTATATATCAGGCTTGATCCAGGCAGTAGATCGATAGAGAAATCTATCTCTCTTCTTGGAGGCAGTTCTGGTATTTCATCCACAAATAAATCTCTAAACTCATGTAGGACAATAAAGACTTCTAGACTGGGTTTATCCTCCTTTTTTACCAGATTAGTTACTTGGATAGCATAAATCTGACAACCTTTATTCATGCATTTCTTAAAATGCATGGCTGAAATCTGCCTAACTCAGACTGGTTTTCTAATTCCTTGTACTGTCCTAATTGTGTTTTTTTCATCTTTGTAAGTAAGTGATTTTTTGTAACAATCCAAAATTACTTTATGTTTCTCTAACTAGTCCATTCCAATGATTATATCGTAAGATCCCAAAGGTAAAATATTCAGATTTAACTTTGTATTTTGGCCATCTAAACTGATTTCACAATCAGAAATGAAATCTGTTACTTTTCTCTTAGTTCATGTTGCTATCTGCACTAACCAGGATTTAGCATTCTTTACTTTCTTAAGCTTGTTTGAATCAACTAAACCAAGAGTAACATAACTCAAACTAGCTCCTGGGTAAATTAAAATAGAAATACACTTATTATTAACTTTACCTTCAACCTCCACTATAGTGAATTGATGATCAACTTGTTGGCCATTGTAACATCCCGCTCTGGCGCACTGAGAAAACTTATTCTTTGAGGACACTTGCTCGCAAGTGATCTGGACTTTTATGATGTTAAACTATTTATCCTTGATTATGATGCGTTATGATAGATGACATGATGTTTTTACTACTTTGATGTAGATAGGTGTTGCTGACTCAGTTTCATTGAGTGTGCAGGGTTTCGGACCATGAGGATGCAGAGGCATCGGTGGAACCCCCTTGGACTCCAGATTGAGTCAGGGAGTGTGTTATTTGGGTTGATTTATTTGCTGTGATATTTCTTTGATCTGATGATATGATGTTGACATGTTCTGACACGATTGTTGATGATGCAGGCTGACGATAGCTTTCCGACCAGACTCACATATGGAGTAAAGAAGCCACACACGATTTCTAGAGAGGTTGAGGGAGAGGGGTGGACAACAGCCTTGCCACCACCTACTAGCACTCCCGTCATGGCTCGAACTGTAGGTTAACGATTACCTAGCTTGAGAGGATCCACGATGTCGTGAGGGAAGACTGCAACATTCACTCACGATGATTCTAAGGGGCACGCAATAAGGCGAGGGGCTTATTCCCTAGAGCCCTTAGTCTCCCACAAGTTCACCTGGTGGAGTGTTGACTCCAGGGGTTATAGATGTCTACCAATCACTCCAGTTGGCGAGTGGAACCTTTGGAGCACGTGGTTCATCCTAAAGGGCACGCCGCACAAAAGAAACACAAGAAGCAAGTGGCACCCTTGGAGCACGTGGTGCATCCTGAAGGGCATGTCGCGCAAAGGAAATGAACAAGGCAAGTGGCACCCTTGGAGCACGTGGTGCGTCCTGAAGGGAACATTGCATTGATTTGGATGAAGGAAACAAACCTAAATAGCCCTAAGACAATAATGCCTTAAGAAATCCTTAAACAACTTCCCTAACCCAGTGTCGCTCAGTTCAAAATCTAAAGCTAAGTCTAAAAAAAAAAACTTCTCTAAGATAAAAAGTTCGTTTAACCTTGAGGAAAAAGGCCCTAACTCTAACTCTAAAAAGAGCCTAACCCTAATTCTAAATGAAATAACTGCAATGAATCTTGACCTAATCCTATACCCAAATATCATTATTAAAAGCAATTAACCCTAATAACCATTAAAATAATTAAGCAAACATCATTATGAGATTTTAGGCTAGAGTTCACACCTCAATGCAGTGCAATGAGAATACAATTTTTAGAACGTACTTGAGCTCTATTTCTT
>JASDQU010292515.1:4455-14521 GCA_032191745.1 Picea mariana
GTCTATGTATGAGCTCCTTCTCTCTTTTTTCTCTGTTCGGAGGTTACTCCCATGCCTTTCACTCTCATTCGGATTTTGGTTTGGGGAAGAGAGGGTTCACCGACTTAGGCTTTTCCATTCGCAGCCTAGTTAAGGTTTCCCTTTTGTGAAGGATAGAGAAAAGACAAAGACCAAAACCTTTGTTGGATCAAGCCTCATGGCCTGGGTACACGGTTCAGTCTCTATGCGTGGAGGTTCTTGGTGGTGCTTTCCGATAGTCGTTCTGTGTGGTAAGTTTTATCTTCCACTCTCTTTTTATTTATGTTTTTAAAGCAAACATTTGGCCTTGTCAGTGGTTCTATGCACACCTTTGTTCTGTGATAAATTCTCCAAGATATTTCTAGGGTACTATGTTAGGAAAAAGAAAAGAGTTGGGTTCTGTTTTGTAAGGGTTTTGACTCTGATTTTAGTTTATTCCTGTTACTGTACAATACGACCTATCGGGACCGAGCTATTACTCGTATCACAACATCTATCAAGAAGTCGAGAACCTTTTAGTTAAACCCCTTGCTATTATTCTTTGTTCTCCTCCGTTGGATAGTCCATTACACCCTTGTTGTTTTTCTTCCCGGTTCGGTTAGACTCACGTTATTATCTTCTAGTCTCCTCTGTTGGATAGTCCATTAAATTCTTGTTATTGTTTTCTTGGTCTTTTGTGGTTGGTTTTAGTTCTAGCTGGTAGTATCAATTTAGAAGTGAAGTTCTTCCCATTCTCCAAATGCATTTAATCTCTTCTATTAAGTTGAATGCATGAAGGTTTATGTTTACCATGCATAGTTTTTTTTTTTTTTTTTTATGCCTGTTAATCTTGTATTATCCCTTCAGATTATATAGTAGTATCTATTACTAATGATGGCCCCCTGGATGTGCGAGGGTACCCATCAGGGAGGCATGAACACCCTTTCCCCTCTCTGTCTGTGCGATATAGTGCGACGACAGGAGGCATACATCCTCTGCTTTAGTTAAGTATTCAACAGGTCCTTTTTTAGTCAATTCCTATTCTGTAATTTAAATACCTTATCCTGTTGGTTATGTTTTAATACTTTTCGTTACTTCTATGCAGGTGTAGGCATGCCGAAGCATGGGGATGCCCTCCTCACTTCAACAAAAGGTATTCGGGTTCCTACGCAATTTCTCATTTATTTGTCGTGATTCAAACCCTACTGAGATGTTAATTTCAAGTCCTGTGGGTACGCCCCGAGTTGTATAAAAGGATTTATGGTATATTGAACCCTCGCACAGTGTGCGTCTGGTTGGAGTTTGGTAACTACACTATCGATTGTTAAAAACAATACAATGCTAATTATATCATGTGTGTTAGTTCTATTGGGGGAGGGTTGGAACTCTAAAGTATTCTCCTCTGCATAATATAAATTTGTTTTTTTTTTCGGCTATCATATTTATTTTTTTCCAAGATCGAATCTCATTATTGGATGTATAACCCTTTCCGAACCAAATCGGCCATGCATAGTGATTATACCTAGGGTTTGGTTCTTTCTCAAATTTAATATATTTGTTTCGTTTATGTTCCAATGGAAGAAGTAACTAGTTCCAGTTTCATGCTTCACAAATTATTTACATTCCGTTCTTCAGTTATAAGTGTTGAGTAACCTTTATCGATCTAAGAAGTAACTAGTTCCAGTTTTTCTGTGATGTCTTATTGTATAAGTTCCCGATAGATCTGTGCACTAGGAGGTTCGATGGTCATCATTATTCGTTTATGATTCATTCTTTATTACCTTCTGTTTCTATTATCATTATTTAAAAGTCTCTACAGGACTGTTTGGGTTACGTAACAAGGAATCTTTTATCTTCTGTTCTTGATTTGTGTTGATTAAAACCTCTACGAGTCTGCTCACATGAACAAGAAAATAGTAATGTCATTTATGTCATAACCTGTGGTTAAACATTTGCTTACAGGGTCATCCCTAACTGTCGTATCTATCTCAATTTATATATATATATATATATATATATATATGGCCTACTTGTAATGGGGTCCGATGAGTCTTTTTTTTTCTTGGAATTAAAATTTCCTCTCATAAGGTTATCTATCCCCTTAACGCTATCGGATTATGGTATGGACAATTTACTTAGTGACATTCCTCCTCTATTGCAGAATGTTCGATTACACTATATGACTATATATATATGTTCAATGTCTATACCGGTTTATATGCCGATCGATTAGTACTTCATTGTTGTAGAGTATACTTGTTGGATTTATGAATGTATGCTTAGTCGGAAAGGCTCATTGTTTAATAGTAGCATCCACAAGAAACTAAAACAAGGCAATCTGTTATGGGATTTGTAACTATTACAAAATTTGTTTTGCTGTAATACATTCCAGAAATCTTAATAATTTACCCAGTATTAAATCTAAATAAAAAGGTACAATTCCAGCCAATCATTCAAAAGTAAACAGATAGATCTTTCCCATAGCATTCGACTAGAAAAAAATCGTATATATAAGTAAAATGGATTTCAATACATAATCATTTGACTAGAGTGAGGTAGAGTTACATATTTGAACCAAATTTTACTGTAAGACGAAGGGAGCAGCCACGTTCCTCCCAACCATAGAACAGAGAAGCCAATCTACTTGCCTGGTTCACTCCCTAGCCTATCCATGAGGGCGAATTGAAATCTCCTCTCCACCAATGTCCTTTGAATATCAATAGTATTCCCTTGCCTCACACTAACACAATAGTGTTCATAACAACAAGAACAAAATTTCTTAGTCTTTGCCCCAACATACTTGGTAGCGTCCTACCTCCTCACATATGCTCCTTTGTTAGTTTTGCCTAGGACTTTTTCCCTCTCTTGGGGAATTTTCACAGCCTTCTAAATATCTGATTTTCAGGGACTGCTATTGGCCAGATCACTGATTTTACACTTGTAACAATCAGCCCAGAGTTAATTTCAATATGTTCCCCACTCATGGAGTCATGGTCAGCTAATTTCAACATGGCTAATCCATTTGTCCTCCTGCAATCAATATAAAATATTTTTTTCTTTCCTTTTTCATACAAGTGTCATGGTCAAGTAGCTAGTCAGGACAAATCATAACTCTACCCAATAGCCAAATCATTTATTACAATCATAAAATTCGAAATTCAAAATTGCCATAATTGGCAAAAATTTTCCAATTTCGGAATTTACCAAAAACAGAAATAATTTTCCAGCACTTTTAGATTCTAAATTGTTTTGTCCAATTTATTTATTTTGGGGATGTCACAATATATGTTTGTTTGTTTCATTAAATATGTCAAAGAAGAATGTAGATGGAGTACATAAAACCTTCAAAAGTTTTATTCAAAAAACCAATTTGGAGAAAGAAGGAGACATGTTCAAACTGTTGAACTTGATGAACCCTTTGATCACTACATTTGGAGTGACCTTGAAACTATTTAGTATAAAGTGATATTAGGTTATAGTGAACAAATTGCAAATACTATTCCTAAAAAAGAATACTCCCTAGTTATTGCAGATATCCCTCATGGTTATAATATCCAAAACATTGGATAAGATATTGAGCCTTATACTTACCAAGATTTCAATAAAGTGGTTATGGGATTTATGGAAGTCACACCATCACCATTTTGGAGATTTATGATTTTTCATTCAGACACACAAAAAGGATAAATAAAAGACAAGGACTCAACTTATTTGGTAAGATATTGAAAGTGCATGTTTAGTAATTAAGATTATAAATCAGTTGTATTCATTGACAAGTTAATTGAATTTGCACTTATTTACATTACATGTAGAAGCCTAATATTCAAATCTACAATAGAGAAACATTTACACGTGATATTGAGAGTATACATCTTGCAACCTGGACAAAAGATGGTTCTTATAATTCTATTATTGTGAATGTAAATGATGGAGGGAAGCTTAGTAGCTTATTTGTTTACAATGTTGTAGTCAAATATAACATATGAGGGAAATGATTTGAAAGGGGAGATGGTTAAAATTGATCAAAAACCACAAACATTAATTAATTATCTTATAGATACATTTTCAAATAAAGGTGATTGGGTTTTGGATTTATTCTTGGGTTTAGGTAAGAATTATGATCTAAGATTTATGAAATCATACTTTAATCTTATATTGTTTATAATTTATGTCTTTTTATAGTAATAAACTTCATTATTTATTTTGTATTTTTTGATTAGGTACAACATTACCATGTAAATCTTACATAAAGGAATAAATTGCATAGACATTGAAAGTGACCCAATACAATGTGATTTTACTCAACAAAGAATTAATGCTATTCTAGCTCTTCCAGATGAAATGTAAAAAGTTGGACTGAGAAAATGATATTTTAGTGAGTCAAAGATTACAAAAATGTCAAAGGAACCTCAAGTACCATTAGGAGGATTGATTGGAAAGGATCACTTTGGAGAACTTGCGGATATCAAAGACCCAATGGAAGAGAAAAATGACATAATGGAAGTCCAAAATGATGTCGAAGAAGATGATAATTTGTTTGTTGAGAATGATTTATTTGGAATATATGATATTTTTGATTAGTTTAAGATGCCCTTGAAGACGATGCTCAATTTTGCAATTTTTTTATGAACTATAAGTATAATGTTTTGACTTTCATATTTTAAAATAAGAATACATATGTATCTATTATTGTTTTATGATGATCTTTTTTATTGTTTTCCTTTTAATTTTATTTGTATGTGAATCACTATACCAGGGAAAATTTTATTAAATGTTTTCATTTTTTTACGTCAAATGTATACAAATATGAAAAAAAAAAATTTAATTTTTTATAAAATTTTCACTCTTTTTTTTGTCACTTATGTTCATAAAAATGTTTTATTTGACATGTTATTTTTAACCAATAGATACCAAAATGTATAGGTTTTTTATTATATATGGTTGTAAAATGTATATTGTTATTTAAGTACAATTATTTTCTATGTATTGAAGTAAAAGTAAAAAAATGTGTAAAAATGATGTTTTCCACTACATTTTAAATGTATGGAACCATAAATTAATTAAGGAGACACAATTGTGTGAAAAGTCTTAATTTCAAAAAATTAAATGGTAAATGACTAAAAACACCGTAAAAAAAATTGAAAATTTTGAAAACAGATGAAAAAATAAGCATGTAATGTACCTCAAAATTCACATAATATATATATATTTTTTTAAAGGGAAGATGAGTTGATTTTGTGTTCTTGAGGGTTTCCATTCACTTATCAATCCTAAGGTACGTCAATCTTATTGCCTTTCGCTCCTCTATTGTAACAACCTTGGTTAAATAGATGCATAGGGATTATTAAGTAAAATTAATTAGGTAATTAATTGTCCTAATATGGTTTTAGTTAAACAATTATTAGTATTAATAATATTACTTACTTATTTATTAATCAATTGACTCATTAAAGGTTGTGTAATGAATTAAAGGGGCTTAATAATTTTAATTTATTTAATTAAAAACTTTATGTATGCAGGGGGGAAATGAAGCATTAAATTAAGGATAAGATAATAAATTAATGAAGGGGATAAAGTAATAAAGGAGGAGATAAGGAAATTAATGAAGGGGATAAAGTAATAAAGGAGAAGATAAGGAAATTAATGAAGGGGAGGAGAATCAGTGAAGGGGGGGATATGATGGAAGAGTTCTACGGGAAATGGGGGATGATTATTTTTTGGAGAGGAAGAATTTTGGAGGAGGACGGTATTTCTGTGGCATATTGTCTGGTTGGAGGAGTTTGATATTGGGAATTTTTGGTGAACCATTGTAGGGGGCACCGGGTTGCTGGGGGTTTCAGGCATAGGGGCCAGGATTCCTTTCGGTATCCTGGAGCTAGGGAGCCAAACAAGCTTCTCCTAGCTGGTTGGGTGGTTAGTCGGTCTGGGCAGAGTTTGGTCAGTGCATCAGGCTAGAAAAGGCAGCAGGGAAAGGACAACTAGAGTAGCGGGAATTAGCATCAGAAGGAGGTATTTTAATTATGAATTTGCTGAGTTATTTTCATGCTGTGGAATAATTTTAAATTTCTGCTGAAAACTTATGCTTATATGATGGTGAATGCATTATTTATGCAAAGAAATGAATTATATGTTTAATTGTATGAAATTTTGGATTTAATTAAGTTAGGTCTCTACGCATGGTATCAGAGCCCTCGTTCAAAATCTGGAGCCAAGGGCTTACCTACCCACCCAGAAATTTAAACAAACCCCACCCAGAATTTAAACACTTCTATTTAGTTATGGTGAAACCCTAAAACCCTTAATTAGATGAAATTCTAGGCCTGAGGGACAAGATCCAACTCCAGCTCCACCTAACCTGCAAGCCAAGCACAAAATTTTGAAAATGTAAAGGAAGTAGAGGCAAAAACACAATTTTTTTTTTTTTTTTTTGTACAGATCTATATATAAAAAATATGCTCAATTGAAATTAGTATAATATTTACGTATTGGAAGTAACAAACAATAAAACAAATATATATAAATTCCTCTCTGCTCAAAACAAGATTTAAATATTTTTTTTTCCTACTAGATTTAAATATAAATAATAGATATTAGACTGAAATAGACATCCAGCTTCAAGCACTAGGGAAAAAACATCACCTGTAGCTTTTGGAAATGTATTTAACATCACAGCACCCTCCAAGGCTTTATGCAACATTGTTGAGTACTCCCTATGTTTAGCTCCCTAACTAAGCTCTCTTCGAAAAGGAGTTGAAAATGTTGCAAAGCTCACACTACAATTTAACCCTCGAGTGTCACTATATATTTGTGCCTTGCTTCTTTCCCAGTGTCACTAGAAGGAGATGGAGGGGTACTTGGGATTTAAATGTAACCTATGATACTGGGGTTTCTCACCATGCAACTTGTGGGAAATCAAAATTTTCGGTATTTAGAGCAACATATCTGTAAAACTCACTGTCTGATATCATTCAGTCTATCATCGCTGCATCACAAGTGATTCTACATCCAAAGATTACTTTGGATTATTTTTTTCTGCTACATATTTTGATAAGAAATAAAAATGGACACTCCCAATGAAGAAAAATTTTGCTCTCCCTGAGTCTATGCACAACTCTTTGCTGATAAGCATTGGGAAAAGTATGAATTTGAGAATAGGAAATCGATTCTACCTCCAATCAGTAGCTTCTGACAAGTTATATTTGATCACTATAAAACATGAAATGTGTATTGCGGAAGCTACTTTGATCTCAGATGACAGAAGATTCAATGGAGTGCTCGAGGCCTCAAGTACCAATCTGAAAAATATCGAGGGTACTACTTCAGGAAGAATCAAGGTTATAGCTCCATGCAAGGGCCTTGGAATTGTAGATTTTATCAAGGATAAGAACTTTCTCATCACAGGTGCCACGGGTTTCGTTTCAAAAGTGTTGATAGAGAAAATATTAAGGTTCCAGCCAGATATAGGAAAGTTTTTTTTGATAATCAGGGCTGACGATTCCGTGTCTTCTTTAAAGAGACTGAAGAATGAACGGGTGATATGATGAAACACAATCTTGGAATAGAAGAAGATATGGCCGATGTGCTCATGGAGGAAGTAGATATCATTGTCAGCTCTGCAACCACTACTACATTTGATGAAAGGTATGATGTTGCTCTGGAAACCAACACGATTGGAGTTTATCACCTTTTGGAGTTTGGCAAATGCTGCAAAAATGTCCAACTTTTTATCCATATGTCCAGTGCATATGTCAATGGGTAGAGACCAGGTCGAGCATTAGAGAAGCCTTTTTAGATGGGGCATAGTATAGCAAAGGAGAAAGAATAATTTATTCCACCTCTAAACATCCATCAACTCACAGACCAAGCATCGAGCCACAAGGAGGACCCTATGAGGGCACTAATCATTGAACTACGCATATCAATGATGCGTGCACTACAAAATTTTAATAATAAATGAAAACAGAAAAAAAGAGAGAGAGAGAAACACCCACATGAGCCAGACAGACTTGTATGTGAAAGAAGATAACCATTGACTAGAGCACGATACGCCAAGCCTCATCACATGCCAGGATGTAAGACAACCCACCAAAGGCACTGAAGTAAGAGTCCATGAGGGAGCCAAAGCTAGTGCACAAACCCTAGTTTTAAAAAAAAAATGAGCACCAGGCATAGCACGCCGGTTGGACAGCCTGTGCCAAGTTTTATGAGTCCGTGGGGTTCGAACCCCGGACCTTCCTCTTGGCATGTTTTACAGGCAGCGTATGCTTGTCATTGATGGCAAGTACAACAGCGATGATGGCTTAAGTACAACAATGATGCTCAACAGAACAATGATAATTGGGGAAGAGTAGAAACTGTGATCGTTGGATCAACAATTCAGAATTCCCGATGGTTGTCAGATCTCAATGTAGACAAGAGGAGCGTGAAGATATGGAGGATAGATCTCAAGTGTTATATCCGAGTGCAAGTTCCAACCACTGTTGGATCTAGGAGAGCTTGCACGTTCTTTAAAGTGCTAGGAGAAGTAGGCTTACAAAATCCCGAAAGCAGGAGGACCGTCCATCTTCAAGTAGGACACGTGGCGAAAGATCATCATTTCGTTGACTGGAAAGTCAAAGGAATGGGGTTCCCTAACCTGCTGAATTCAGGAAATGAGAAACCCCAAAGTAAACTCCATTTAAGAGTTTCATAGATCGAGATTTGGAGATGTCAAATAATATTAACCACAGGAATCCTAAAAATCGCAATATTGGAAATTGTGACTTAATCTGAGTCGTCAGATCAAGGTTTGATCGGGACCATTGATCCCACCCCATTTTAGGGTTTTGGGGATTGTGACTTGGAGAGTCGAGATGCCTCATCTCTAGATTCATGAAATGAAAAATTGCAAAAGCGTCTTATGCATAAGGCTGTGGTCACAGCCCTTGGTCACATTAGTGAGAGATGGAGGAAACAGCTAGAGCAACCAAGCTCCTTTTCAGGCATCTCGACTGGGAATATCGAGACACATATTCATAAGAATGTCGAATTTCCAAATGCCGAAATATCAAAATGAATGCAATATCCCATGGAACCAATCCAATGGTGTAGGTGAATTTGAACAAGATCAGAGGGCTACTGTAGCACAACACAGTGTAACTTCCAGAAACCACTGATGGTTTCTACCAGAGGACTCGAAGACACTTCGGGGTGATTGACAGAGGAGGTGAAGAGTCTCTGGGAATATTCAAGAGGGATGAAGATGTTCATGGAGGCAATTGACAGCTGGATGAGCATTGAGGCCTGTAACTAGAATAGAGAAGGTGAGCTCAACTATCATAGAGAAGACGAAGAGTCTCAAACTGCCAGAGAGGCTAAGGAATCTTAGTATAACATACAATGATGTTGAATGAGTGGAAAATGACTAGAGAAGCTGAAGAGTCATGATGATGATTAGACAGAGCACTCGAGTTGTGGAGGAATTTGGCACAGAGTGAGAATGCAGAGGCATTGCGAATATTGCATGCACAAAGACAACAGAGGATATAAGAATGCTGAACAAAGAAGAGAGAGGTGGTTGTCGCCATGTAGGAGAATTCAGGGGTGTACAAGGAGGCAGAGTGTAGGAGTAGAAATGCACAGTCGAGGAATGGTGCATTGAAGGGATATGGCGCATAGAACATAAAAGGTAGAAGAACAAAAAATGCTAGGGGTGTGTAGAAGACACTAATGCAGACAGGGAAAAGAAGTGTAATAGAACAACGACAAGGCTGGTAAGACATTGAATAATTTTATATCACTGTAATAAGTTTTAGTAACAAAGAATTTATAATTCAGGGTGGTTGGGAAGCGCTATGGAGGACTGGTGTCCTCAGAGGTTCAAGTGGGTGCTTGAACATAAGGAGTTCGTGCTTCCTTCTAGTTGTTTCTAGAGAAATCAAGGAGTCGGTGCTTCCTTCTAGTTGGTTCTAGAGAAATGAGGGAGTTTTTGCTTCTAGTTGGTGCTAGAGAAATCAGGGAGTTGGTGCTTCCTTCTAGTGGGTGCTAGAGAAAATAGAGAGTTGGTGCTTTCAGCAAGTAGTAGCTTGCA
>JASDQU010292516.1:0-14307 GCA_032191745.1 Picea mariana
GTCTAGGAGACAACTTTCACGACAAACTTCAAAGCTATCGAAAACTTGAATGGTTAGAAATTAGATTTTCGAGGATACACTTCAAAGTAGAGTGGTTAGTAATTTAAATAATAATAATAAGCCTGCCCTTGAATGGTTAGAAGAAAAATTAGATTTTCGACACACTTCAAAGTATAGAGTTGTTAGTAATTTAAATAACAATTTAAGCATGCCCTTGAATGGTTAGAAGAAATTATATTTTGGAGGACACATACTTCAAAGCATAGCGTTTAGTAATTTAAATATCAATTGAAACATGCTTCAAAGCTAAGCAATTTACACATATCATTGTAATGGTTAAAAGTTAATTAATGATTGAAAGGTTAGAAATTAAAATAGCAATTTACCCATACTATGTAGTAATGGTGAAGAATAAAGGCTATGAAAGAAAGCAAATTATATAAATACAGTGTATGAAAGTGATACGAACGCTACATGTTGCTATGTTTTTTATTAAAATTGTGAAATTTCATCGTCTAGCCACCCACTATCATGTTGTATTGATTTAAAACCCGGCCTAGAACGGGGGCCACGTGGGTCCTTTGCCCAAGGAAACCCAAAGTCAAGTGGTCTGGTGGGTCCTTTGTGTATGTTAATATTAAATTAATTTATTAAGACAATAATAAGTTAATTTAATATTATAAGAAGAATAATAGTTTAATTTAAGACAATAATAAGTTGATATGAGGTAAGGTGTACGTAGAAGAGAGAGCACGAAGAACAAGTGTTCCTCGTCAAACAAAGAACAGCCGAGTGCGTCCTTTCCCCAAGGAAACCCAAAGTCATGGGGGCAGGTGGGTCCTTTGCCCCAAAAAAGCCCAAAGTCAAGGGGGCTGGTGGGTCCTTTGTGTAAGACAATAATAAGTTAATTTATTATTATAATAAGTTAATTTATTATTATAATAAAAATTATAGTTTAATTTAAGACAAAAATAAGTTAATATGAGTTAAGGTGTAGATAGAAGAGAGAGCACGAAGAACAAGTGTTACTCGTCGAAACAAAGAACAGCCCATGTGAGTATGAGAATCTTGTGTGGTGCCCTAGAGTGACGGGAATCTTCCGCAGCGCCCATGTCAGATGCGAACTTTGCGCTTGAACACGTCTTTTTCTTCATAACATATAATATAACCCACTGCATTTTCAGGATGATTTCTTTGTCATTTTCCCTAATTCCACGACCCTTAGTTAATTTATGTGGTGCCCTAGAGTGAAGGGAATCTTCCAATCCTTATAGAATTCCAATCCTTTCATTCAAAGGATCCTATCTGAATCAATAAAACATCAAACCCCATAAACAACGGAGAAACAAACCACTCAATATGACACTTTTCATTCAAGTTTTTGTCATTTAGTCGTTGATGCTTGATGACGATTATTTAGTGTATCTTGTGGTTAACATAGATAATGATCGGTGTTGTTGAGGCCTAATAGAACATAGGAATGGTAGAATATATTGAGGGATTAATGTCTAAGAATAATTTAATTTAATTTAATGTTTAATGGATTATCAATCTGAGATACTAAGAGTTGCAAATGCACCCATAATAAGTAACAAAAATCTGCTTAATGTTTTCATCTTCATCACTATCATAGGGTAGTGTATGAACTTAATATGTTTCTCTTTTCTAGTTTGATGACTAGAGGTGCTCCTGTAATTCAATAGAATTAATTTATTCATTTTCCCCCTTCCTTATAGACTTTTTGGTGGGTTGACATGTGGCACAAGTCACCTTGGACAAGTCGTTAGTGATTTGCATCGTGAACAAGGCAAGGTGAGCTAGACTCATGATGGGGATAAGTCTTGGACTTGGGAAAGGCATGGCGAGTCAGCTAGACACACCAAGTGAAATTTAGAGCCCAAGTCTTCGACATATGTGACAGAGTGTGAAATACGCCTTGGCTTAGTATGGGGCACCTGACGAACGAGCACACCCCTTAGCAACGAGTCGTTTGGATGTGTGCGACACGACTTGACTTGGTGTGGGGCACCTGGTGAACAGGCACGCCCCTTGGATGAGTTGTTTGGGAGTAGGCGCCCGACATGCCCAAGTGACTTGAGAACATGGAGAGTTGGGAGTTGGCTTGAACCACCCTCCCAAAAGACACATCATTTCACCAATAGTCATGATGATTGGAGAAGTATAAAGGTATGAGGTTGATCGAGCCATGGAACCAACGGAGGGAGTTGCACATATTTAGACGAAATGAAGAAATGAGTCTACGGTGGCTTTCAATGAAGAGGAGGACATGCTCCTCCCCAAGGGGTTGAGTCGCATTGAGGTCACTCATGCCTCCTTGGGGAAGTCTATAGTGAGTTGACTAGGGTGACTTTGTTCTGGGAAGTTTGTGGTTATAGTGATGTTGTGGTGAGTGCTCCGTAGGTCTAGGAAGACTTGCGAATATGGTTGAGCCAAACTTAGGGTGCCCATGCGACAGACAATCCATGAGCTCTTTGTGATAACTTTACGATCTAAATTGGATTCGACAAGAACAATTGGCTATCAGCATAGGACTCAAAGATAAACAACACAAACATTGTTAAGGCTATGAGTGATGAAGGAAATCAACTTGTTGACGTGAAGGGCCCCATGTCATCATGATTGATGTCCAATGTTGTATGTAATGTATGTAAAGTCAGACAGTATATGGTTGTATGAAAAGGAATAAAGAGACGCTCATAATACCTTTCCCCCGTGGGATAAAAGACAAATAAATAAAGAAATGGAGGAGAGACGAACTGGAGAGAATCTGAAGATTTGGGGACACCCGACCTTTCACTTATCCTCCCAGTCGACTCATCATTCTATATAATGTATCCTCACAATGAGAAAGGGGTTCTTTTGTTGTGAATGATGTAGAGAGGCTTCCCAGATGTTATTGAGGAGAATAGACATGTACCAGAGAACCTATAACATTCCCATGGTTAAATAAATAAGATCTTGGTTGAAGCCAAAAGAATGTTGGTTTTCTTGTTTGAGTTTCCAGGGTAAAAAAAATTTGAGTCTATGTGTGATGATTGTCGTGGCTTATGTTTTCTTAGGAATGGTTAATGTATGCACTATAAATTAATGGTTATCTGTGTATATTCTAGAGACCAGAAATTCATATTGCTATTGTATGAGTTTGTTTTATATTAATCTGGTTCTTAGTGGGTTAATACGCTAGACTAACATCTCTTTAATTGTAGCATGCAATGAATTCATAGGTTGGAAACCGACGACCCTCCTTCCAGAGTCGTTGTTATTCATTTGAGGGTTTCTAATTTTGTTTTAAGTTGTTGAGCTCATTCCTGACTTTGTTGGGCGTTTTTCCTTTGGCCATAAATCATAGACATTATAGATATTTAGGTCTGGGGTTGTCTGGGCGTTCATTAGCTGCCCATGAACCATATTCATGTTTTTGAAAACTTTCCTTCTACCAAATTCTCCCAAAATGTTTTCCTTCATCGTTGTATGCCAAATCGACTTTTGAAATGTTCTGGATTGCCGATGAACATTAAAATCGACCTGCAAACGTTTTTAGTTTTTAGGGGATATTAAAATCAACTCCCCTACGTTTGTATGCACCGTGGGTTACTGAAATTCATTCCAAAACATTTTCTGACATTACTGGTGATTAAATTCACCCTCAGACATTCCTTCTAGTTATTGGTCACTAAAAACCGACTTGGTTTCCCTTTTGGTCAGATTTCCTTCCCCATTCGATCGATAGATAGCTCTTGGTCGACTCGACTTAGAAGAAATCCGACTTGAGTAATTTAGCTTGAGTAATTTCAACTTTTGCAAATGCGACTTGAGTAATTTTGACTCGAGTAATTTTGACTTGGGTAAATCCGACTTAGATGATTCGACTTCAACTTTCTTCGACTTCGACCCGACTTGCTTCGACTTGCATTTCCCAACTCGACTTGGGACTTGATTGGTCGATAATTTTTTTTCTAACATCTAAATAGCCAAAGTTATAATTATTTTAACAAAGAATTTTGTGTTGGTGAGACAAATAGGCTATAAGCCTCCTGTTTATGGATCAGATGGTATCATATCATATTTTCGAATATATTCAGTGAGACCTGTATAGTAAGTACCCGCAATGATTACAAAAGAAAGGGACAATAATTGTTGTCAGGGATAGAGTGAAGTAGTGTTGGCAGCCAATTCACATTTTTATCCTATCCTTATAAGCTGCCTACACCAGTGTTTTGCAACCCCTAATTTTCACCGGAATCTTTGAATAAAACAACACTATTATTTCGTGCATTTGCACACCTACCTTTGTTCTCGTTTTCACGACTGCAAGCGTGAAAAATTTGATTTCGAAGTCACATTAAAATCGTCACTGGATTATTTTGGTTACTCTTGTTTATGTGTTCATTGCATTTCCAATTTAATTATAGTCGCACAGTTGGCAAGATACCAAGATCTTTACTCATTTGGCATTTTTTAATTGTTAATATGATTTCATTTTTATAAGATTGTGATGATGTTATAATGACGGTCATTGAGCCCTTAATACATTGGTGGTTTGATGTTCTATGTTCTTTCATCGATTGCCTTGACACATTGTTTTCATGAAAACACATTGACGTTGTGGTTAGACCCTTGGTGTAATCATTTCATACAACACATATTTGATATGATCGAACCCTTGGTGTTGATTTCGATTCATTCTTTTGGTTTTAAAACTATGCAAACGCTATGCTTATGCAAATTTTTGGGTCGACTTACCATAGATTTCATTAATTGTTTGAATGGCATTGTTTTTAACATATGCAATAGTGATTTGAATCGCTATATGCGCCGTCGATTGTACAGTTGGATATGACTATTTTGCATGGGTTGATTTCGTTCCACCACCCTCGCACATTCGGGCATTAATGCCTTCCCCCTATCTCGGGTCACCTCTGTTGATTTTCGGGGAAGTCTGTGAGTTATTCAATCCTGCGAATACCCCGTTCAAACCCTCGCCCGTTCACCCGACTCACTGTGTGTTCCCGCCTATGGCACCTATGGTGCGCATAGAGCCAAATGGTAGCCAAACACTCCTGATGTTCAACAATGCTCGTAAGGATTTGGAAAATAGTGGCTGGCTGGTATTTATCCAGAAGTTTGAGGGTTTCAATCTTTCGGTTGCCCAACAATTTTCCCTCACCTTCGACGGATGCAGGGCTAAGGTTGAAGACATACAGCTCGAGCTCAATGAGGAATTCCTAAGCTCAGCTATAGGACTACCAGCTACAGAGAAAAGGTGGTTTAAAAATTCCAAAGTAGACGAGGTGCCGTGGCCGCTCCTATTCACATCAAGGAAGATTATTTCCTGTGATAGAGGTATGCCTATTACTACCCTCAAACCCAGGTGGCACGATCTTTTGGCAAATGTTAAATAGTTTGTGACCTGTGAAGGTCGTTATGGCTTGGTATTTCTGTATCATCTTCGATTATTGATGAATTTTATAGGCTACCCTTTGAATATGCCACATTATCTCTTGCGTAGTCTTTACAAGATGTCTAAAAGATTCAAGCGTGAGAAGGCTGATAGCAGCCTTTTCCATCACGGCTTGATTAAACTCATTATCGTCCACCATTTGAGCCTTAGCGGTGACTGTTGGCAAGCCTTCCTATCTAGGAATGGCTTTGCCACTCCCGCGTCTGTCCAAGTCGATAAGGTTGTGGTTACAGAAACTTTGGTTGGGCCAGGCGTGCCATTTCATATCCTTCTACCCCCTGTCAAACCCTCATATTACCCTGACATCGACCTACCCGATACCATAGTCAACCCGTGTACTAAAGACAAGACTGAGGCCATCAAGAAGCCTATGAGGAAGAAAGGTAAGGGTGATACTGGTGTCAACACTAAGGGAAATAAGAACACACGATGGATATCTAGATGTGCCAGGAACAAACCCAAGAAAAACGTCGACCAAAAGCCCATAGTGTTGAGCGAGGACTCGAACTCCGATATTGAGCATTTCCTAGCCGAGGAATATCCCTATTCTCATGGCCTATGTTCTATGGAAACCTATGACTATGTCTCCAACTTACCTCCATGCCTCAAGAACGATCCTGACTACCCGGGAATCAAACTGCACAAGGAAACCCCTGGTAACTTGAACAAACCCTTGCCTGTGATGCCAAAGCCTGATCAACCACCATGTACCCAATGTAATGCTTGGCTAGAACGTTATTATACCAACGTTCCCCTGTTGCAATCAAAGATCAAATCGTTAGAGGAACGGGTGACAGTGCTGGCGAAGGAGAATGATAGGCTACAAGCCAACGAGAAGAAACAAAAAACCACCGGTTCAATTGTCTTCAGAAATGTCGAAGCAGCAACAGCCTTTGTCAATTCAAAATTATCATGACCAACCTTTTTTTTTTACTGCCCAGGTATGTATTTCAACATAGATTTTGCTTTATGAGTTTGCTTGAATTAATATAACGGATTGGGTTGGTCTTCAATTAGCTCTGTTCGTTTTTAATAGATTCATAACAACTCTGTTATTTTCGTTTTACCAAAAATGATATCGTTATGAATCATGTACAGAAGATTTGTTTGCTAAACTCGGACACAGCTATGATTTGGTTAATGCGATTTTATTGTTCTCAGATTAGTGTAAGCGATTGGTTTGTTTTCAATTCTCTTTTGCCTTTGAAACAATTTTGCATGCTTGAATCAGGGTAGTTGATTGGTTTTTCTTTCGATTAGTGCTGTTTGTTTTTAATAAATTCAAAACGATCCTGTTGACTTCGATTTACTAGAAACGATTCTGTTTCGTTTTGAATAAACATTTTCGTTTGGATTATGATTGCATTTGACTTGTATAAAAGATTTGTTTACTAAAATCATGTAGCAGTGTTTTGATTGATACAATTTTGCATAACGATTGTGTTGGCCCCAAACTGTTTCAATTCATTTCTGTTTGTTTTGATTTGCAAACAATACTGCGTGCCTTGAATTAGTGTAATTACTTGTATGAGTCAGATTGGTATCAAAGATGGATTTGATACGGCTCTGTTAATTTTGATTTTGAAAAACGATTCTGTTAAGTTCGGATTGACATATTTGGTCTTTATTGAATTCGTATGAAAGACTTGGCTAAATCGATTATAGTCTGTTTTGAAATTGGTTCAATAGATGATTTTGTTGGTTCCCCAACTGTCAATCGATTCTGTCTGCTCCCAATTGGTAATAACAAACGTTTGACATTTTGCATATATTCTTGTCACCGTTCAGTTAAGAAACCATGATTTCGTTTGTTTCAATTTGCATACAAGTTTTGGTTTGATGTGGCATGAATGATTCACTCTGTTTGGAATTAGTAATTAAAGATTTGGTTTAATAAGTCGAATATAATTCTGTTAAGTTTTGGATTGATTTTAAAACAATTCTGTGACCAAGTTAGACCAGCGACAGAATCGCAAGATTCTGTAGCTAGTCTTAAAAATTAGATTTTTGTTAATTTTATCAATAAAACATTATCTAAACTTCTGTATTCTTGTCTACTTACAGGTACCTACAAATTTCATTGACAAATTGGACATGCTGTAGCAGTTTAGATATAGTTTTCAGTTGTTAGTCATAGGAAAAAATAGGGACTTGTGAGATTGTTCCTAGATTTTTTGTAAACTGTTTTGATAATTCCCACAGGGATGTTTTACCCTGTGGTCTTTAAATACTTGTAATTTTTTGTAATGGACCCATCATCATCACTGTTGGGAGAACAGACTATGGATTTATGATGATACAAGCTGGGATGAAAGTGGATGTCTTGTAACAGCTTTAGCTTTCAATATATCAAAATTTTATCTCAAGTTTTCTTCATATCAGTTTGCAATTAATTATCGACTACTTTAGCTATCGTAATTCATTGCAGGTTGATGTGATTTGGTTTATGTGTTGTCCATATCTGATGTCTCTTATGTCTTTTTTAGTACAACAATTACTCCGTTTCAATTTAATGAATAAAGGTTTATCTTCTTCATTAATTGAATCATTTTGTACAAATCTTTGCACACGGATTTATCTAACTACGATGATTTGTAAATTATAATATTGTTGTCCCTTTTTATGTCTTGTTTGTCCTGTCATTTATATTCGAAGAGTATTGCTGCTTCCTGTTTACGAGAATCTTGTGGGTAATCTGGCGCGGGTTTCCTCCCACCAAACAGCTAAATCAACTATTGGATATAGGACAAACCTGAAGCGTTACTTCAGGTCAGTTTTGTATTTGTTATTTAATAGTTAATTTATTAGTGTTATTTAAGTAGTTTAGATAGATATATATATAGTTCAGATTCATAGTTAGAATTGTTATTTCAGTTGCTTAGCTTAGATAGTTTTTATTTAATTTCTTTCTTATAAAAGATTATTAAAAATCGAAAAACAATAGTTTCGCTGTCTTAGGACAATTTACAAATGATTTTTGTAGGTTTTCATTTAAATCTGCAATCTGTAAATATCGTATATTTGTAATTGGATCTAACTCTGTTGATAATTGAACATTTAATTATATAGAATTATTACTATATAGCATAGATAATAGACTGTATATATTATTTCAGATTTGTTTATCAGTTTGCTTTAATTTTTGTTTTCTTTAGATTAGTTCCTTAGTGTAGTTTTCTTTCGTTTTCCTAGGACTTAGATCAGCTAACGGAGCCGCTAAACCCATTAGGGGGGATCATCCCAAACGACTTGGGTTATTTAGACAACCCCGGACTGGATCCACTCTTGCAGTTGGCGAGCGTTCATTTTCGCCCGTCAACAAATGGCGCTAGAAGGAGGACCGACTAACAAGCCGGCCTTGTAGGAGCCTTTATTTTAAATGTATCCAATTTCCCACATGGCTACCCAAATCACTCTGTTGGAACATGCTTTCAACTTCTCATTACCCAACGTTCCCTGTGTAGGAGTCTCTCGCTTGTCCAAACTCACCTTTGATGGTGGAGGCAATATATCTGCTAAAGACCACCTTAACAAGTTTTGGTGCAAATGCATCAAACATGACATCTCAGATTTAAGAGTTTTATGCAGACTTTTCTCTTTTACTTTTAGAGGTCAAATCAAACATTGGTTTGAATCCTTTCCAGCATGTCACATTTTTTATTGGTTTCAATTTGTAGATGAGTTTCTAGATGCTTTTGAAATTTATGATTTTGATCAATTATGTGAAGAATTTCATACTTCGCTAATCAACGACGATTCATCTTCAGAAAACTTTTTGACAAGAGTCTATCATATCCTCTATAAATTTAATCTCGATGACATGTCATTGGCATTAAATCTCTTCTATGATGCTTCCATCCCTTCCATTCAGTCATGTTCAACCACAAATGAAGAACTAATTGCAAATCCTATCACTCAACTGCAAGAACAATTCTCTTCGCAAGAAGAGAAGGATCCTTCCGACAATGTTGAACAAGCTAGGGAGGCAGAATCTATTGACTAGGTTCTTATTGACAACCAAATTGGTTTTTCCTTTGAATCATTGTATTTTCAGTCTAAGACTAGTATGGAAGATGATTCATTTCTGGATCAAGGTGAACACCCTCATTATTGTAACTCATGCTCTAATCAACATTTAAAATCAGTCATTGAAGAACACTTAAGCGACGAAAATCGTCTTGAATGTTCTAGTACTTCTATGAAACTGATTAGAGAAGAAGTTACACAACTAGAAGAAGAAACTTTAAACCTTCATCCTCAAAATGCACTTTGTTCACAGGAAAGACTAGATGCTTGTCACATAAATTTTGAATTATCTATCACACAAAAGGCAAATCCAAATGATTATATTATGTTGAGGAATTCGTCACCAAAACAGAGTAAGAGTTTTAAAGAAAGTGAAGAGAATTGTCTTGAGAATACCATTGATGAGTATCATAGTTCAAGAGATTCTTTTCATTTGCTTATTTCTGATTTCTTTTATTCTTTATATCCTGATCTATTCCTAGATTCTGGTGAAATTGACATCTTACCTACAACATACTACTCTTTTCCACCACAATTATATCCTTTCGATATGCTAAATTTTGGTGAAATTAATTTCGAGCATAACATTGATAAAACCGGATTTGACGCTTGTTCACTTTCATCACTCACATGGGAAAAGGACATGTTGCAAGATGATTTTACACAGTTTATTGTTGAAAAATACAATGCATTATATCTTATAGACATCAAACATTCTAAGTTTCATATTCGTTCTTTGCTTGGCTCGAATCTTAATGTTTATACTTCACATTTTGAAATGATCAATCACATCGAAGGAAACATTCAAACCAATGATCCAATTGATTGCACGAATCCTCCTATGATGAGCTTTCCATTGATAAATTCGTTTCATCAAAGTCATGGTTTGCGTCCTCATTTTTGTGACAGGATCTTAGGATGGCTTGAATATTCATATATAAAAAAATTTCATAATAAAGACAAAGTTGTGCTTGCTTTCTTTTTACCTAAGTATCTTCGAAGTAGGCGTGACATGTTTCTTTTAGATCCTCCATGTGAAGAAATTAATGAACACTTAGAGAATTGTCAGGAGGATGGGGCATTTCAGCCTTGACTGATGGTTATTCCATTTCCTCATAATCCTGACAAGTTTTTCAATACTACTTACACTCACCCATGCCATTATTACCCTTATCACGACAAGGTTGCACAATGGCTGGAGGATTCATACAACAAGAATATTCAAGGGAATGGTAAGATCATGCTTACTTTGTTTTTAGATGATTATTATGAAGGTAAGTGTGATATGTTTCTATCATTTGTTGATATATTACCATTCTTATTAGTAATGCTTGATTTTGTTTCCGTTGCAGGATTAGAGTTACTCCGATGGCTACATTGGAAGCATGACTTCACATAGTATCTTGATTCGTTTAATAGTTAGGGTAGGTTTAGGAATAGGTTTTCTTTCATTTTGATTTATCACTATTTCTCTTTGTAATAATGTAGTCATGAACGCAAGTGGGCGCACCACGAGAAGCATAATACGACTGTTGTCAGGGAAGGCCCCTTGATCCTTTTCTCTTTACTCTTAGTTGAACATTTATTTTCAAAAAATGTAGTATCGTCATGAAGATCCTAAATGGAAGGTAGAGAGATAAATAAATCTGAATCAACCTTGACCCAAGGTACCATGAGTAAGACTGCTTTCCCATCAATCAGGATTTTCCTACTTTCTTTCAGTTTCCCAAGGGATTTGTTGCATGAGGTTTTCAGATGCACCTTCTGTACATATTTGTTTTTTGTTTTTGTTGTTTGGATTTCTTTGCTTTCCAATTTTTTCTTCGCTGGTGTGTTTTGATTTTTCCCTTATGCTTACTAGTTTTTTGCTGTTGAAATACACATACCTGCATTATGAACTGGTCAGACAAAGAAAACAGAAAATTCTTCCTCTGAAATGACTGTTGAAAATTTGTCTAAACATCAATTATAAACTACTTCTGAAATTTACATCCATAATTGAGAAAAGACTGTTGTTTGTAAGAAGTTAACTGATTTCGATCTGTGAGTGAAGCCTGTCACGATCATCCATTATCTTCTTACGCTGTCCCTATTCTTTAAGGGAATGACTCAGAAGATGTCTCCCTGCCTTAGAAGGTCGGTTTTGTAAATAAACCATCTCTAGATCTTAATGAAGGACAGTTCTAAAAAATTTTGTTGAGGTCTGTAAAAAATATGTTAAAATATCATAATTTTCAGCGTCACCCCGCTCGACTATATATCTTTAAAAAACAAAATAAATCATTAAAAGAGCTGTGGGAAGTGCTTGTAAACCTGACGAGATGCTGAACAGGTCTGCTGGCAGCGGGTAAATGCATGCATGACGCCAAGACAACTTCGCCGGGGTACTGAACAGGCCTGCTGGCAGCGAAGCAATGTCGGGTATATGAAAATTTGCAAATATGAAACCTCTTGACCTTAAAATCTCCTTTATTCTGATCTGGAACTTCTTGGCAGGACACGGATATTAGAGTGGGTTAAATGGAAACCCTGTCGAGGCTATGGATTCCTGCTAGAAGCAGTGGCTCTGTCAAAAATATTGGGGATTTTATCTTTAATATCGTGGCTCACTTATCTTAAGATTGTTATCAGTTTTCATCTTTTAAACACTGCTGGAATATTTGATCATTGATGATGTTTAAACAATTTTCTGGTTATTTCTGTTGGAATTATTCCTGTTATCCTAATCTGTAATTGTCCTTTTAGCAGAGATAACTGCTTCTACCAGTGTGTCGCCATTGTTGGCAGCTATTAGCAACATTACTTGTCTTCGGCATCGGAAGATCCAGGTTTGCAGGTTGCACGAGGAGCGCCCAAGCACAGCAAACAGAAGAAGTCCTTTTCATACTTAAAATCAAGCGAGCGGACAAAATTATAGTGTCAACGGTCTGGATCCATCCATATGAGTATATCAACGGTTGGCCGGAAATCGCGAATAGAAAGGTGCGCCGAAGATAACGCAATGGATGGTGCCCATATTATGTGTAGGGAAAGGTAACAATCGTCCATCCAGAGGAGGTGTGGCATGAGATCCACTCACATCAGTGTTTCGTCAATTGGGAGTTAGAAGGGTGAAGGTTCCATGTTATCCTATCTCTCGAAACCCCGAACCCCAAAAGTGCCAAAGGCGCTCAAAGTGGGGCCCGCAGTATCACGAGGCAATCTCGACCGTCCATCCACAAGAGACACCTGGCACACGATTAGGCTCCTCGCCTATTCGCTCATCGCGACTCCAAGGTGAAAGAAGTAGCTCCCTCATACCCCCGATGCACGAAGTGACAAGAGCGCTCAAGACTTGGGGCCCGCAATAGCGTCGGGTAAGTTTAGGACCGTCAGATTTGAAGGACACGTGGTGCCAGATTAAGTCGTTTCATCGTTTTGCTCATCGCGATTTGAAGAAGCAGGGATCAACCCTTTCATATCCACGAATGCCGAAAGCACCTTGGGGGTAAGCACAGGGTCATAACCTGTGGTCACTTGGGAGATAAAGAGAGCTGTGCAGGAGGGGCCAAAGGCTCCAAGTTTAGTTACAGAGGGGATCATTGCGATCTCCAGGCGCCATCGGATCCAATCTCAATATTGTTTCTCACCTAGAGTAAATGATGGCAAGAGCAGGTGGTTGAAACCTCCTTTCATTCATTAAGTGTGGGAATGGAGGGTCTGGCAGGCGGTCTACTCGAAGGGGTCCTGTGTATCATTTTTTTTTAAAGAATCCATGCCGAAGTCTTCGAAGAGATAGAGAAGTCTGTGCATGCTAGCTTGGCACTTAATGGCTCAGCTACCCTCCCTACAAGAGCCATGCACAGTTAAGATGGCGCGTGAAGAAGGATTCCAGTACGAGTTTGACTGAAAAGACACCTAGCCCTGGGTGACTGGGTGCGCCTCTGTTAAGTGAATTCTCCTGAGTATATAAGCTCAGTTTTTGTATTTTGTAAGGATCGATGGTAGAGTGGAGCTCCCGATTGTAAAGTTTTAACACACTCTAGTTCTCTAGTTATGCATCTGTATGTAAGATTTCTTGTTTTATGATAGACATTCTTTCTTACTCCATCTAATTTTCATCTTATGTTGAGAGAGTTCGTGAACGACTGATTCGTGCGAATTATTGCAATCATGTTATGATAAAGGATTTATTGTTGCATTGTTGTATTCTTCGGCATTTTGCATTTGAATGCAAGAAGATCTTGCGTTTAGATGTCTTCTCCCACAGCCTGTTAGAAACCCGATGTTTACGACAGACCTTTGCACCTCTCTGGTACAAGTCTTCCCCCTACTCACCCTTACTACAACTCACTGTCTGAAGTTACCTAAGACCTCACTTGCCCATGCATGCCTGGCCTAGTTCCGGAGTTAAGACCACATCGTTTGAGTTAACCTCCATCTGATCACCTCATTAAAAAAATCGTGACATAAACTGATGGGCGTCGGGCTCTACTCCTGCTGCAATCCAGGGGTGACTTCCGACGCTAACATTTCTAGCGCCGTTGCCGGGGATCGAAGTTGAAAATTTTCCCCGGGATTGAACGAAATTGAGCCTCTGATTCTGAAGGTGCATCGGGTATCAGAGCCTTTGAAGATTTCTACTTTGCACATGGCAACTCCATTATGACGACTCCACTGTGGCGAACCTGCTGTCTAATTGTGGCTTTTAGAGGCAGACACACGCGGTCTCATCCACAGATGCCTCTAGCTACACCTGAAACTGATCCAGAGGTGGTTCTCAGAAAAGGAAAGGCCCCTAAAGAAGAAGCTTCCATCGT
>JASDQU010292518.1:0-11009 GCA_032191745.1 Picea mariana
CGCACCCTGATCATTAACACAGTGCGGAAAGTCCGCAGTCAGGCTGAATGCAGCATGCGGAAATCAAGTATTTCCGCAGGATAGTATATATGTAGCCTGCGTACTATTTCCAAAAATGTGATTTAGAGAAAATGACAAGTGTAACTTTCTTCATGAAAATGATCTTAATGAAGAGTTAGATCTTCCATCACCCTGTCATTATCATGTCATCATCTCGATAACCAAAAATGTGGATAACATGGGTGGCCACCGATATCCACTTGGATCAATCCTCCCTCTTTAGGAAGAAATGGTCTCCATTGCGTTAAGTGCCCGAGGGAGAGGGAAAAGTGTTTGCTGGATCTGCGTCTTGATGAGTTGCTTTCCTTGTTGGAGAAGTTGCGCTGCTTAGCTTGTTGAAGGTTGTCATGAACATGTGGCTGGAAGGGTTGGGCATTTTAATGTTGTCGACCTACTTCTGTTGGATAGAAGGTGATTGGGCCGAGGCTGTAGTGGTTGTAGTATCATTCTGTTCACATTTTGAACAGATTGTGAAGAAGTTGAATTTTGTAGTATGAGATACTACCTTGCGGCACTGTTTAGGTGGAATAGTAGTCAAAACTACCTCTGGTATTCTATAGAGATGACCCCCCAGATAAACAATGACACTGCAGGGTCGAGACTCATAAGCAACATGGTGCTTCCACATATATGGTTGGCCCAAGAGAACATCACAAACATCCAGTGGGGCAAAATCACATAATACCTCATCCTTGATGGGATGGATGTCGTATGACAATCGACACTGTTAGTTGACACAAAGATCTCATCCCTGGTGAAGCCACCCGACGTTGTATGGCTGTGAGAGTGGTGTTGTCGACAATCCCAACTATTTGACGACCTTTTCTAAGATGAGGTTCTTCTGGCTTATGCTATCAACAATAAAATGCAGCGGGGTCCCCTTCACCCACATTTGTGAATGAAAAAAACGCTCCCCCTCTTCAGGATCTGTTGGTTCTTCTGGTTGAATTGTTGCGGTCGCGACAATAGAAGTGGGATCTACGTCGATGATCTGTCTTTTACCAGTATTGTCAGAATCAGATTCTGAATCAGGGTTCGTCTCCTTGTCCTTGATCTCAGCCACCAATGATTTTTTGAGCGACATTCCTTGGTGTTGTGCCGGGGGATTTTGTGTAAATCGCACCATTTTTCGGTGTCCTTCTTTGTCTTCCCGTGACCCTTCTTTTCCTTTCACTTGGACTAGTTTTCAGGAGACTTTTGTTAGGGCCATCTTTATCATACTTTGATTGTTGCAGATTTGCAAACCCAAACTCTCGTTTGTTCTGGTGCTTAAATTTATGCTCGATTTTAACAGCATATTGATAAGCAACACCAAGTGATGAGATGTCCAAAAAATCCATTTCAGTTTGGATGTATTTGTGTAGAGCCCTGTGGTATTTCAGAACCAAATCTCTTTCATAGTATTTGATACGCAGTTTGGTGCACAAGGTATGGAAGGTATTGGTGAACTCTGAAACTTCTTGGACCCTCTCTTGTCGCAGTATGGTACATCTCATGTATTGGTCCTCATAGTTGCCAACAAGGTAATACTGTTCCTTTACCGCATCCACGAAAAAATCCCAAGTGGGCTCGACCCCATATATTCCAAACTCCTCTGTGGAACTTTTCACCCAGTAAGTTTCCCACCAATGTTTGACATGGGGGAGAGATTTAAGGAGTGTGAAGGTGATCTTTTCCCCATCGAAATAATTATGAATAGAGAAATAACCTTCTAACAGATTTAACCATTTGTCTAGGGAAACTACATCTATCTGACCTTCAAATACAGGAATATCAAAATTAAACTGTACCTTGAAAGGAGAGGTGCTTCCAAAGTGGTTGTTTGATGAGGATGTGCTTGTTGCTCTTGGTAGGTGTTGAAGGATGTGGGAAAAATTCTCCATCATTTCATCCCTCTGTTGCGTGAGAGTTTTCTCAAGCAACATATTGATAGAATCGTCTGCTCCGTCATTTTTCTTTTCTTCCGCCATGGAGGGTTTCTTGGGCATGCAAGAGCGATTGTCTTCAAGAGAGACAATATTGAGACCCAACTTGCTATACTCGAACCTCGTCAAGGACATGCACTGAAAAAAATGATCAAGAGTAGCCTGCTTTGATACCGCTGATCTAGATTATTTTCGACACAAAATGAGAGCGGAGATATAATAAAGAAATGTACAGAGATATCTCGGATATCCAATAATATAACATAAAT
The DNA here is from genome assembly GCA_032191745.1 of Picea mariana. Lineage (NCBI taxonomy): Eukaryota > Viridiplantae > Streptophyta > Pinopsida > Pinales > Pinaceae > Picea > Picea mariana. The sequence continues at coordinate 2,255 of JASDQU010292518.1, forward strand.
GTATCAAAGATGCAACCATAAACAAAGAGATACATTAATACACAATTTTCTATTAATGATCGAAAATGTATAAAGACTATAAAAATACAGAGTGAAAGACTCGTTAGATTGGTGGAAGCTTATCTCTGAGAAGAGATGTGTTCGCTACACGAATTCACAAGAAGATGATTACAATGAGGCTCTGAAGGCCTTTTTACAATAAACAAAAATTTCAAAAACCCTATACATACAAAAACCTAACCCTAGGTGATGAATCACCAAAAGTCATGTGGGCCTCGTTTGGGTAAGTCAGTACATCAACTTCCTGGGGTTGTAAATTTTGCATACGATCTCTGTTTTAGGAGCACGATATCCTGTTGGAAAGGTATCGTCAATGATATTCATTTTGGGGGCCCAATCATGCCTTCAACTATAATTGAGAAGCTCAATCCCGAAAAACCTTCATTTAGGTGCTCAAAATGGCCCCAGAAGTTAAAAACTGCTAAAAATAGTAAATTACCAAAATTGCCAGAAAATTGTTTTGAGCCAGTTGAAAAAGGTGGGTGGCCACCGATATCCACCTGGATAAAGGTCCCCAATCAAATTAGCTAGTGGATCGATTGAGTGGAAAGCATCGACAACGACTTTGCCTTTGGTGGGGTTGTGGACAGTGGGAAAATTGATAATGGAAGAAAGGTGAGAATAGGATCAGACTCATGGATAGGTGCAAGAGACGATTTTATCCTTTCAAATTCCCTCAAGAAAGCCCTCCACAATGATGGAATTTTCTTCCTAGCGGATTCCCAAGCCCAAGGCCTGCAATTTAGAGGGCGCTCAGGGTGCAAAAATAGTTTCAACCTTGACTTATCCAGTCCAATGGAAACTGAATGGGTGCACTATATAGATATTCTTGCCTCAAAAAATATTTTCTTAAATGATGAAGAAGAATATAGTATTTGCTGGTAAAAAAACCTAGGGACTCGAGAGTACACAATTGAGCTAGGATACAATGTAGTGGTGGAGGAAAGCTTCTCTGGTGAAAAGTGTTGGTATTAGGGTTCTCTCTGGAAATTACAGGTGCCTCTTAAGAGATAAATTTCACTTTGGATCACTCTTAATAATAAATTACTCACGTGGGAGAATGGATTAAAGTGAGGCTAGATAGACTCGAGCTTTTGCATGCTCTGTAGATCCAATGAAGACTCTTGCTCCCACCTCATCACGCACTGGACATATAAATAAATAATCCTTTCTTTGGTGAATAAGGAGATCAAATATAAAGTAAGTTGGATTCACAACAATCTCGAAGCTAGTTTTCGTACTTGGTTGGAATATAAGATGGTAAACCATCTCAAATATTTTCCTTGCATATTGGTTAATAATATTTGGTGGGCATGTAACAATTTTATTTAAAAAAAAAAATCGTCCTTCCTGAGATATGTGCATCACAACTCATCGATCTTTATAAGGAGTTTATGGTCAAAAAGAAGAAGAAGAATAAGAAGGACCATATTCCTGTAATGTCAAATCTTAACCAATCCATCCCCTCAGGATTTTTCGATGGAGCAAGCCAGGGGCACCCAACTCAATGCGGGGTGCGGGTAGTACTCTACTTAAATCAGAACCACTTTTTACGCATTCGATAGGCCCTTGGTAGAAGCTCAAACAACCAAGCCGAATTCATTGCGCTCATAACATTGTTAATTGTAGCTCAGGAGAAAGGGATAGAAAAACTTCATATCATGGGAGACTCCAAGTTAGTTGTAGAATGGGCATACAATAATGTAAAAGTGGAGAACGTGGGTCTTGGTTATTTGCTCCGGGATGTAGAATTCCAATCAAGCTCCTTCAAGTGGGTATATTTTCACCAAATTCTTAGGGAACTAAATTCAAAAGCCAACAACCTATACAAGGAAGACATGTTGTTTCCGAAAACATTTTTTGGCATATATGAATACGTCGATAGAGAAGAAAAGGAAGGTATGGAATTACATCTATAATCATTCAACTTTGATGTTTTTTGAGTGTTTTTGTAGCAATTGTTAGTATGTAATTTTTTGAGCCTCCTTTGGCATGAGATAGTGCCTCTTAAAGCATATGATATTCTAAGTTTTCAATTAGGAAAGGCTCCTATGAGCCAATACCAACATCTTTGTCTTCATTGTAACATGTATATTAAATACTCATGAATATAATATTTTTTTCGAAGGAAAAAATATATGTTAAATTATATAAGTGATTTTTTTATTATTTTTTCTAGAAAATTAATCGACTACTTTATCATAATTTTTTTTGCAAAACTCTATATATATAGCTTACAGATACTTTACCATGTGATATAATATTTTTAGATTGAAATTGATTATTAGTGTTTCCTCTAAATTCAAATTCAATTTATGCAAAACTCAGTATGTAACTTACACCATGTGATATGATATTTCTAAATTGAAATCCATCATTAGTTTTTTTCTTTCTTTGTTTCTTTATAACAAGTGATATGATCCCTCTAAATTCAAATACAATTTGATGATTAGTAAAGAAAAGTACTGTGTTAAATAGTGTGTGTTAATATCTTGCCTCATCCTTTCATAATTAATATAGACTAATATAATATCTTGGTACACTTTTTGACCACGTCTCGCTAGGGCGACTGAGATATTACAACTAGTCGTTGATTTACCGATTCCGCCATTCTCATAAACTGCTATTTTCACCCGCCAATCCTCCTTTATCTAAATCTAAAAGTTCTCTTTCTTTTTATTAAAAGGTTCTATATAATCGAATCATTACTTTTGAAAGTAATAAAAGAATTGAATGGTAGTAATAATAATAATAGATCCTATTGTATTTAGAGTTCAATAACTCTAGGGTGGGGTGTACACAAAGTTCCAAGAGTTACAAAGAAACCTTATTGAGTGTCTCAATAGTTAATGCACTGGTCATGGGTCAGTCCAAAGAACAAAAATCTTGAATGTATATGGGATCTAACCCTCCAGTGTTCCTCAGTATCTCAGTGGTAGAGCGGTCGGCTATTAACTGACTGGTCGTAGGTTCGAATCCTACTTGGGGAGATCCATTTGATTGAAAACCTATTTGATTCAAAATAGGGCTCGCCTTTACCATTAGGAGTAGGGCAAATGTTATCTGTCCTTGTGCATAATATATGCATGCAAAATTGCCACAGGATCAAGATAGGATCCCAATAGTCCAGGAAAGGAAAGATGGAAACAACGGTCTCTTCGAAATACTGAAAAGTTTGGAGAAACAAATCCATCGTTCTCCTGATGTGATGACATTTCCAGAGCTGAAGGTGAAGAGGCCTCTATTCGCTCGACCCGTTACTAGCTGTTAGAACTATCAGTTCGTTCCCTGGAAGTCAAAATTGGATCCTTGCATGCTGTCAATATTTTTCCTCTCAGATTTGGGAAAATATATCGTTCTATAGCCCTAATTAGATTTAGATTAGGGCTATTTCCAAATAGCCTCGAATTATCAGGTAATGTACTAGCAGTTTATCAAAGATGCAATCATCCATTCTCTCGTCTCGAGAGTCCATGATCCAACAACAAGCATCTTAATGATGAGCAACGTATGTATGGTTGCTACTAATACTCTGCCCAAGCCTGGCAGTAATGAGGAAGATTTATAGGAGGTCAGACACGAATATACTGGTTACTCTCGGGCGTACCAGGTATCATTTTTGGCAAAGGAACTTTGTGAAGACTAAGGTCCATAGCTTTGCATCCGCTATCCCAATCATAATCTCCCTACCCGCAAAAGGACCTCCCTTTTGTCCCCTTTAGGGGTGGGCGAGGAGGGATTCGAACCCCCGACACCGTGGTTCATAGACACGTGCTCTAATCCTCTGAGCTACAGGCCCCGTCTCCATTGGATTTGTTCCCAGGAGTCCCTCCCAAAAGAAGGATTCCTCTCTTCAGTCGGGGTAAGAAAATGCGGAAGCGAATTTATCGCTATGAGTGAGCACAGGTATTGCGTTTCAAAGTAAAGTGTGGAGTGGGAAAGAAAAGATGTCAGAAATGGGGTTTCGAAGAAGACAACCTTGTCTTGTAATGAGAATAAGAGGCATTAAGATTTTATCATCCTGGCACCGAGCTATTTTCCCGTAGGGCTTCCCCTATAGTATCGTCACTGCAGTAGAGTTTAACCACCAAGTTTGGGATGGGTTAGTGTGGTTCCTCTACGCCTAGGACACCATAATTTCAAACCATGAACGAGGAAGGGCATAAATGTGCGAAAGGAATATTGGCTAATGATTGTGAGGCCCCAATTCTAAAAAGGACACTAAAGGGGTGTCCCTTCCAAGTAGAGAACCCTCCTCTGCCCTTCTATCCGACGGAGAGGTAGGGCAAAGCTTTTGGTTTCATAGTTTCATGTTGTCAAACAATTGAACAAATAAAATAGATGGCTAGTGTCCGATCAGATTGATCGGGTCATGTAGGAACAAGGTTCAAATCTCTCGGTCTATTAGGATGCCTCGGCTGCATACATCACTGCACTTCCACCTGACACCTATCGTAATGATAAACGACTCATCTCGCCGTGACCTTATCTTGGATTCTCAATACTTTTGTCGCTCCATCCCCTGCAAGGACAGAGAATCCGTCATTGTCCCAGCCGTGTTCGCGACTAGGTCTCTCAGGGAAGTAAGAATAGGAGAGCACTCATCTTGGGGTGGGCTTCCTACTATCTTCAATATAATTATTCTCTATTCATTATTTTTAACCTGTAGACAAAAGTGTTCCCACATATAACTCCATTCTAATTTATTTATGATTTTTTATTTCCCTTTCATTGGTGGCCTGGTTGGTTCCCAAATGTTACTTTGATTCACCGAAAATCCCACTCATCTACCTATTGATAACACAACTGACCAATAAAGGAAATAGACTATAATTATAATCTATATTTCTTACCCAATAAGTGTATATTTTTAAATATTTTTTTAAAGAAGAAAAAAGTTTATAGTATCTATAATATCAAAATTTCAACAACAATCTCAAGAGTAGGACTTGTAGTTACATTATTATGTGAAGAAAACCTTGATACCTAACTATTTGAAATAATTAATTGTTGATTAGTAAGGGTAGATGTCCACTTTGAGATGTTTGTATGTTTTGGGTAGTTAACTTGTTTTTTTACTTCTTCTTAATTAATCAGATAAAGTTTTAGGTCATATTCCAAAACCAAAATGCAGTTAAAATCCAATATCTCTTACCATCATCCATAAAGCAACATTCCGAATATCATGTACTTTCAAGTAACATTTAACTTTAATACCATACTGCAGGAGCAAAAAACAATTAAAATCAAATATATCTTGCCATGATAAATGAGACGATAACATTGAGGCCATATGCTTTCAAATAACATTTAACCTTCTTTTCCATACATAAAACCATATACTAACTTGATTGCAAATTAAGTATTTTAAAAAATATTAACACAAAATACTTGAAATTTGATTCCCACAATCTACTTAAAACAAACAACCAAATAAAGAAATTTAGTTGTGTACATGATAAGGATATTTACATGACACCAAACTGCAAACAAAAGAAATTATGTTTTATCACAGTGTCACTTGGTGATATCATAGATGACATATATTATTCCTGGTAAGTACCCTAATAACGTTAGCAACATACATATCCAAAATTCGGCGTATAATAATTCAACAAGAAAACCATTGGTTTTGATTTAAATGATGAGTATAACCTAACACAATGCAACAACAAAGTGTAAGTTTGTTAGCAATAAAGCTTCCACCTTTGAAAAATGTTGAAGTAAAGAAGTGTGGTTCAATTGTTTTGGGATGTTTGATGTATTTATGACAAGAGATATTATTAGGGTAGAGACCTCTCTAGACATTTTGCACTGAAATAAAGTTTAAAAGGCCCAAGAAACATTACATTTCTCAGAATGTGTAGTCCCTGTCTATCCTGGCAATATAAATTTCTCTTAACAAACATATTGTAAACTGAATCTTTCAATTGAAGAAATAACATATGATACAATACTTCAACAAAAAGTTGGAAACAAAAGTTTAATTCCAAGAAAACACTTGTACACCATGATTAAAGATTTGAATGTATACTTACGATAGTTGTACACGTTCGATTTCACAATATTAAAATTTTTGGACATCCCTGTATGTTAAAGATAGACTGTTTCCAATTTTCCAATCAAGACCGACACTCTTTTTAGATGAGTGTTGTAAAGATATATTTTTACAAACATTGAACTTCATCTGTTGCCATTGATAATCAATTTCCATTTTTTTGGTTACTTAGATCTGCACTAGATTTTCCTGTTGGACCTCAGATATGCTAGATATGTTTTCTGGTCACTCAAATCTGCACTGGATCTGCTTGTTGGACCTTACGTCCGCTAGATCCGTCTGTCGTTCACGTATATTTGCACTAGATTTTCTTGTTGGACCTCATATTTACTAGATTTATCTGTTGGTCACTCAAATCTGCACTAGATCTGCCTGTTGGACCTCATATCTATTGGATATCTCTTTTGGTCACTCATATCTACACTGGATCTGCCTGTTCGACCTCAGATCTGCTAGATATGTCACTTGAATCTGCACTATATTTTTTTTGGACCCTCTCCTGTGCTCTGAATCTTCTCAAATGATCTCTCTCTGATATCTTGAGTCACAAAAGTGTGTCTTTACCCTCTACCTTGAATTGCATTTATAATTTAGTTGAAACCCTAATCTACCAATAACATAATCTCACTTTGAGATCTACGATTGGGATTAGTCTAAATCACTAATGCATTAAAAATGCATTGGGAAAAATTTAGGGGTTAATTTTTCCCATGGGATAATTTTCCATGTTTTTCCCCAAAAACGATTCGCCAATTTCCATTTTTTCTGAAACTGATTCGCCCAAATTTTATAGTATAAAATTATTTTACCTTATAAATAGCCCAAATTTTATAGAAACTATATAAAATATTTAGAAATTTGAATAATTTTACAAAAATATCACCAAACATTTTATAGTTTGCATATTAAGGACTAGTAAGATTCGCCAAGGTTTCGACATTTTGAGATAAATTTCCATCCTTAAAATTATCTCTGATAATTAAACTCAACATCTAGATATAAAAAATGTTTCCTTTATAAATAAAGTGAATTACAAAATAGATCTGACTTGGATGACTTCATGCATGTTTGACACAAAACCTATGTTGAAGTTCTTGTCCGAGCTACAAACATCAACACTCCCTCTTAGTGAGGAAGAAATTTTGTACCAATCCAAGTTTATCCCTGAATGCTTCAAACTTCCCTTTTTCTAAGGTCTTGGTCAAAATATCTGCAACCTACTGATCTGTGGGTATGTACTGGATCTTCACTGCTCTAATGGAAGTGTACCCTGGTGACTAGATCAAAAATCTCCTCGTAGTCCACTCCCTCTTTCTGGGAGAAACCTCTCACCAAAAACCTTCCCTTGAACTTCTCAATGTTACCATCTTCAACATGATTGATCTTATAGAGCAACCTATAACTCACCACTGACTCCCCCTCCAATCTTGGCACAATGTCTCGTACATCATTCTTCATGATAGAGGTGTACTCCATCATGGAATACCATCATGCTTGTTGGTTTGTTGCTTCTTGATAATTGGAAGGCTCGAAATCTATGATGTTACCCATATATGCATGTAGTTTGGAAACGTATTCGAATGTCTCCTCTCCCTGAATGTTCTCCTAGGAGTCTCAATGTACTCTTAAGCATTCCTCAATGTCTAACTGAACCATCGAGGTCTCCTGACAGAACTGGAAGGAGCCAATGGCTCCTCCTCCTCACTTGAAGGTTGTTTCCTTGAACTAGAAGTCATCGGTGACCCAAGATCAACCTTCAAAGTTCCCTAATCCTTGTCCTTTGTCACTGGAATAGGGTCATGAGAATTCCTGGAAGCAAAGTCCTCCTTGAGATTTACATGCTTGCCTCCATTAGAATGCTTAGTCCTTCAAGCAACAATGATAAAAACCCTCTAATTGTTGGTCCTTGACTCTGACAATTGTTCTACTATTATAAACCCTCGAGGATCTCAATCAAAGACATGCTCTAATACCATGTGAAAATTTCAACCCTAGGTAAATTACTTCCTTATGATATCAAGCAAAAATTATTTGTTGAATTTTTAAACAGAAAATTCAAACCATAGAATAATTACACATTGGATGGAAATTAATTGGAAATTAAATAGAAAACGCAAAATAAATTCCCAAGTACATAGACAAAGTTTTACTACCCTTCAAATCATTTTTTTATTCACTTATTCAAAACTTACAAGGGCTTCCCACATTGGGAAAATTAACCCACTGGAAAAGAAAAAACAGAGACATAGATTTGCTATAACCTCCTAGATCATGCACGTGGTCGTATGGCCCTATTGTTGTTTCTGCTTATGTTTCCCTTTCCTTCTTGACCACTCTCTTCACCTAAGGTCCAATTGTATTTGTGAAGTAATTCACATTGAGGAACTTCTTTGTCTCTTTGTGCAACTGAGTTAATGTCTCTCTCTATATCTCTCCCTTCTACCTTGCCCTTCTTTTATAACTTTGAGTTGATGACCAAATTGTCTGAACCCTAATCTCACTTTGAGATCAATGGCTAAGATTAAATCTCAATCTCACTTGAGATCAATGGTTGAGATTCATCTAAATCACTAGTGTAAAAATTACACTTTATTAGACTTTACATAACTCAAAATTAAAAGTCTCTTCACTTTAATA
>JASDQU010292523.1:0-10367 GCA_032191745.1 Picea mariana
GCTTGAACTTCTCCTAAAGATTGAGGAAAGGCTAAAGGGTTGGGACAATAATGGACTTGGCAATTTTGGCAGAGTTTCTTTTCTATGATTTTTCCTCCTTTGAATAGTACTCCTACCCCTCCTTTTATAGGCTAGAAGGAGCTAGGGTTTTAGACAAACTCTCAGCCATGCATGGCGAAGAGTTCCAGTTAACTGACGAAAAGTCGTTCGTCCCGGCGGAAACTTTCCTGATTTTTTGCTTTGTTAGGTAAATGCGGGCTGTAGTGGGTTAGCCCGCGGTCACCCGCATGCAGTAGAAGGCCAGCAAGCGGTCAACCGCGCCCAGTGAAAGGTTAGGGTGCGGGTTACTTGATTTAAGTGGTTTTTTGAGGATTTGTTCAACATGGCTTTGGCTAGGAAGAGACATGAGTTGGCCTGATGCCAGGTAAAACTGTGTGGTGCATTTTAGGGTTATAACAATTATCATCATCAAATTGGGTCCACATAGATATCCTAGGCCCACATGGGTCCACATATAAAACCCAACAACCACATAAAAACCTATTCGAATCATGTGGCAAAATATCCAAAATATGATCCTCACAAACTAGGTCCACATAGAGATCCTAGGTCCACATGGGTCCACATATAAAACCCAACAAACACTCACAGAAACATCACATAAATATCACAACCTCATAGCAATGCATATGACAACATCACAACCTCACGACAACATCATAACCTTATAGCATACCTTGAGAATAAAAAATACCTTAAGAGAATCCCTTAGACTTATTTGCACACTAGAAAGACACCCCAACACCTTGAGTGTACCTCAAACTTTATCTCTTCATTTGTTACACTAAAAATGTGAAATTCTATTCTATATTTATAGTAATTTTGTCCCTCGAAAACAATTGGTTGAGTCAGCCTCAATTTTCTTGCTGGGTTGTCGGACGAAAAAACTCATATCTCCTCATTACTAGGGAGCTAGAGGGACGTCTGTATACTGTTGGAAAGGTATTGGAATAATATTTCTAACAATATAACTTGTACTTCTATTTGATTTAGTTATGTAGGGTAAAAATCCCATCAAATATAGGGTATCCAAATTGACCACAAATAATACTTTGAACAATATCCATCTTAACCACACCTTCGAGGCTTCTTGACCACACCTCTGAGGCTTCTTGTGGGCTTCTTGAAAGTGTATTCTCATGAGGGTCATGATTAAAGCTACACCATAAGGTGACCACTTTAGAGACTCCTTAAAGTAAACCCATAGGCCTATTCATGCTAATCACCAATGACTAACTTTGACATCAATGATAACACCATTCAACAACTTTTTCGACACAAAATACCAAATTAACCCACATTCTCCCAACTTTAATTCCATGGTACTCTTCATTAACTCCTTCTTTAGATTCATGACATTTACAATAATGTTGGGATGTTGATGATTATTCCAACACCCCATTACAATTAAATGTGTGGACATGTGCTACCATGTAAAGGGATCTTCATCATTGCTAGACCTTCATGGGAGGGGGGAGTGGGCTAAACCCCCATTTAAACTACTCCAACCCTCCTTCGTAATTGAGGCTATACTTTCTTTCTCACTGACTAAGTTATTTTTCTTACAATAAGTGATAATACAATGATATAATAATGAATGTTGAATGTCCAATCACCATGTCTTGACAAATTCCATTACCATGAGCTTAAGTCTCATTATTTGAGGAGATTCCAAGTCCAAAATAAAAAAATATTTTGTATTAATCCATGTAAAATAAAAATAACCCCCACACCTACCACCCCTAATGTAAATATTAATATTACTATATAATATAACAATTCATAAATATACATTACATATAATTCTAAATATTTTGAATCATAAAACACCATACTGTTTCAAAACTTCAATCCATTATTATATTACAATCTATTTTATTGACTTTTGTAATACCCTTGTTTCCCCCAACTTGTAATTAATCATTAATTATGATTCCCATGCTATGGCATGTGAACAATGTAAATGTATTATTGTTTAGATTTCCAATGACTGACTATGGGGGTGAATCCTTGAATTACTAGCCATGATATCACTAGAGGAAAGAGTGAGGGAACAATAGAGAGGGTTCATTATGTCAAAATGACCCAAATTCTCTTTGTTAAAATAATAAGCCTCATCCTGATCCCAAAAAAGAATCAGTTAATGAAAGATGGACTGGTGGTTGAACAATCAAATACCTCCATGAATGGAAGCATTGAGAGTTTGTCTGAGGAGACAGAAGACTGTCAGCCCAAAGTAACACACGGTGTAGTTTTCCTACAGGCCCAGACTAACCCGAGTTTTCTTTTGACAGAAGGAACAAGACATGTCCAGAACCATCACGGGGAGAAAAATACGTGCAAGAATACACACGCAATAGATAAGAAAGAGATGCACCTAGAGGGAATGTGAAACCCAAGATATGAAGAAGAAAAGATGAAGAGCGCATGAGGCCCTCCAGCTGAAAAGAAGAACTGGAAGCTTGATAAGTTTTTCTGGTTACTGGAGAGAACAAGAGAAAGAATCTTTGAGAATTTTCAGGAAACATGACCTAAGCAGAAGATCGCAAGATTGATGCTGAGGGAGCATCTTGTTAGAGTTACTTCACACACACCTAGGATTTATTTTTCCTAAGTTTATTCCTTTTTTATTAGTCATAATTATTTATTATCCAGTATCCTATATTTTAGAGGAGAATATTCCACCTGGATAATATTCTCTTTCAGTTGACACTTCAGTTTGACTAGTTGAGTTGAATTTAGATGTTGCAATGGGATCATCACCATGCAACATTGGGATCATCACCATGCTAATGCAAAATTTCCTTGGGATCATCACCAAACTGATGCATTACCCTTGATTTCTTGAGTTAACTCCTCACTACTCTCTGTTCATCCGGTTAACTGAAGAATATTTGACTAGTTAACTCAACTAGGTGGCAGTTCACTCCCGTAACTGCCTGAGAGACTAGACTAGGTGGCAGTTCACTCACGTAACTGCTGGTGTGTGTCTAGATCACTCTAGAACACCACTTTTGGCACAGGGGTAGACCTAGGGTTTAACGTTCAAGAACGCACCAACAAATCCCTAACTACCGACCCTTTCGACAACACCTGCGAAGTAGATGAAGTCTCACCCGAGGTAGAGGCAGGGGTGGTTGCAGGACTCGGGTGTCTACAACCTTAGCTGGGACACAGATCTGTGATTATCTTTCTTACAACACACTTAGCAGTAGTTATTCCTTAGCATACATTCATTAATATACTTCGCAGAAGGCACAGAGAATCGCAGTGAATACTTATACTAGGAATGATTTAGTACTTATCCACAAAAATATAGGTTAGATTTAACAGATCAAGCACTAAGAATCTCATATATCATATCTAATGTTCATTCATTCATCAACAACACAGAGCATAACTATATCTACTTAATCACATCAAGCACTTAGCCTAGAAAATATAAACACATAAGAGCGAAGAACAAAACACTATACACACAGTTATTGTGGTTCACCCCCACCCTAGGGATACATCCACAAAGTCTTCTTTATATTATCATGGTCAAGCAGTTACAACACAAAGATCTAATGACCCTTACTTTGCACAGGACAGAAGATCTACGCAGCTCGCTAGATCCTTCTTCCTTGCTCTTCAACGTCAAACTATAACAACCTGCACTTAGCTCTCTGATCTCATGCACAGAGCACTCTAAGATACATCCGATCACACAGATCCGATTACTAGCACTAAGATTTCATTCATACATCACATAGATGTACTACATTAATATCTCCTTCTTATCTTACTATCTACATTGCCTATTTATAGATTACAAAATGGGCCTAAACGTGGGTAAACCCACAAGACGACATCCCTTTCCCGTTAAATCAAACTAAAACCCTAAAATGGACAGCAAAATAGGTCTTGCTTCCTTATTTTCTGCTTCGCGTTGGGCTCCTTCCTTGACAAGCTGTCGCAGTCCCAAAAGTGGTCAAGTATGACCAACTACTCTTCAAAACTTGGTCAAGGGCCAACATGCCCCCAACACTCACCTGTGACTCATCCTGAGTCACTCAGGTCTGACCAATTCCGCTTTGAATGCCTCGAGCTTGGCTCGAGTGGCTTCAACCTACTGCAGTGCGACAACCTCTTGTTTAGTAACTTCCTGGATTACTGTTTCATTGAGTGGTCCTTCCAGGCGTTGTTTTGCAATGATGACACCCTGTTCGAGTTAATATCCCTTTCTTTCTAGTTTGGCGAACAGTTGGCATGCCTTCTCTTGGAGTGGTTGCAGTCGTTGAGAGACGTCCATTACTTTACTTTGCAACATGTGTACTTGTTGTTGGGATGTGTGTTTCTCTGCGAACCTCTTCATTATTTCGACTAGGGTCATGGACTTCATTTGCACTTGTATCACATCTGCATGCTGCTTTGCTTTGTGAAGCTGTGCCTCCAATGTCTATAATTCTAGATTCTATGTGAGGGTTTCATAGGTATGGGTGCTTTTGGTGCTTAGCTACCTACATTCTAAAGCCAAAGTTTTTAATTGGTCGACTGCGCTTCGAGCAATGGCCTCTCGTAGATCTCTTATCTTGGGGTGTCTTAGGCACGGTGCGAAGCTCCATATCCGTGATGCACTGTTGAAGTTGCTGGATTACTTCTTACAGTTGGGTCACCTACTATGGAAGACGATCTTCCATCTTCACTTCTATGATCGTCATAAAGCGCAGCACCTTGTGAACTCTTTCTTGTGTTTCAAGTTTCTCTGCTAGCAACTGGTCCTTGCTCTACTGTAACTGGGCTTTTTCCTCCTCCCATTTCGTTTATAAGTCAAGATGCTCCTGTTCTGACTTTCTCCATTTCTCTTCATGTGCGCTTTGTGATTGTGTCAAAGCCTGGGTGGCTTTCGCTATGTCTTCTTGAGCTCGTTGAAGGCGAGCTTCGAATTTATCGGTGATCTGGCGTAACTGTGTGAGCTCATCGCCTGTTCCTGATATTTTCATTATTAATGGCGCCGTAGAAACTGCTTGGCTAGACTGAAGTGCCTGCTGTGATTCTTTGAATTTGCCCATGATCCAGCGGAATAGATTCTCCTGCTTTGCTTCTTTCTTTTCTACGAGCTCTAATGAAACATCATTCAACGCGACAATTAAGAAGTGAAAATCATCTGGGGTAAGCATAGTCTTAAGTGTGGTCTGGGTGGCCTTAGTTTTATTTCTAGATGAGGGCCTTGGTGGGGTAATCTTTCTTTTCTTGGAGGAATCTACCTCATCCCTAGGTGGGGTAACCTTGCCTTTACTCTATTCAACTTTTTTGCCCCCTAGTTCTTCATCATCCCCTCCCTTCGAAGGTGAGAGTGAACTAGTATTCGTGGATGTGCTGTGGATATCTTAAACTTCTACATCCTTCTTAGTCTTGCGCGGTCTTGGTGTATCCGACATAGGTTCAGGGCTATCTATGTCGAACATCTCTGTGGGGTATGCTGCAACAAGGAGGTATGCCGACCATTCCTTGGTAATCTCTTCCAGGTCATCTTCTGTTAGCTTGTAATATGACTGGAGTTGTTGTCTGTTCTCATCTGCGCACGATGTGATGTAGGTGAAGTGACAATTTGTGCTAAATTTCATCAAAGGTCGAAACCTATGAAGAGTGTTGGGTGTAATGTGCGGTGTAGACTGAATGGAATTCCTCAACTAAGTGTAGTATGCATGGAAGACAACATTGGACTGCCACTGTTTGTTCATGTCACTAGAGTACCACAACGTACAGAACTTCGCGGCCAGGGGTTCAAAGGGTTCGATCTCTGGAAACGTGGTTCCCTCATGCAGTTCCCACGCAATGAAGGCGATGAGTATGAGAAACCATCTAAAGTGGAACTCATACCCTTGGTCCTGCACTTGTCTATAGTCAAGCTCTAGCTGATTTATAAGGTATTTTTCCTAGTTCATTTGTAGTCCTTCCGCACACTTCCCTGCGAGGTCAACTACAAATTTGGTCACCTGTGTAGGTCTGTTTTTTTGGACTAACTTGCCTGCAATCAGTTGGAAACCAAAGCGTACTGCTGCATTCTCAATGGAGGCTACCTTGTAACCTCGCGTGCCTTTCTCCAGATCTCCATATGTGTCTTTTATTCGTTGAGTGAGAGCACGATTTGCGGTCTTTCCAGGGTAAAAGTCCTGCGGGTCAGGGCCCTGCATGCTTAGCCCAATGATCCGATTGATTAGAATCGGATCCATGGTGATGCACTGGTCCAACCATAGGTATCCTCCGTGGTAGTAGGAAAACAACAGTTGAACATAAGAATTTACTTCCTGATGCCTCCTGAAATGTGGAATCTTCATTACGTTGAGGAGGGTTGACTGCGCAAGGTTATGGGTCCATTGATGCGATACAATATTGGGGTTATTTCCTTTTGTAATAGTCAAATACTTGTGTGGGGCTAGCATACTATAAACCTTGCGATCTCCAAGGTTAAAATCACTGAATTCCAGCGTGGTGAGCTTCTCCTGGTCATCATGAACTGCGTGCACCCCTTTCGGGAGGTACGCAGTGACTACAACATAGTCGAAGTCTTTGGGTGCAGAGTCTTGATTCACAGGTCCGCTTAGTGGTGGGATATATTTAGGCAAGATGCTTGGGATCATCTTCACAGTGGCGAAGTCGTTTCCTAGCTTAGATCATCTTTTCGAAGGTGGTCGGGATGGTCCTGCTCAAGCAGTGGAGGGGGAAGTTGGCAGTACACTCGAGGACGATGCTTGTACACCTATAGACATTCTGCGTTCTGACATGACTCTCTCAGCCATTAAATCAATTAGAACTTCTTCAACAATTTTCTCAGCAAGGTTAGTTCGACTAACTAACTTGAGAATTCAGAGACAATAGTGAATAGTAAATAAATGATCTCAAGGTTAGTTAATCTCAGGGTTTGCGCTCAGATTCTCAGTTAGAAAAAAGTGTTCTCAGTGCGTGGTGTGACAGGTTAAGTAGGAAATCTCAGCAACGATCTGCTTGCAACGGACATGGGGCCTTCATTAACTCCATTCTATCCATTCTGGTGCTATCCAACAGTGTAGCGGTAACCCATAACTTCTTTTTGATCCATTCGGAGCGGCGGTCAAACGGGTATATTGGTTCCAATGGCTATATTTCTTTGTCATGGCGAAGTACTATATGTCGTTGTTTTGATATCTCGACGAAGCTCCAATTCTGCAATTCTTCTTGCTACGAAGTGTCCTCTAGAACCTATTGTAACCTTACAGTATTAGCCCTTTCTTTCTTAACTTCCTAGCCTTCTTCCTAGTGAGTTTCATATCAGTAATGCTTTTACCATTCTGATGTTTATCTTTTGTGGTCTTAGTTACTTCGTGTTGTGGAAAATCTTTCTTAGGGTTCCTTGATAATACTTCTTTTGTATCAAAAATAGGTAACTCGATCGTCTGTGGATCCTTAAGTGTTCTCTTAGCTTCGACACCAGAGGTACTAATATTAAATATCTGTGATCTGCTCTTCTGTTCTTCAATCAAGTGCGTGATCCTTCTGGTCATAAAGTCTTTTAACTCTTGCTTTTTCTATTCCAAAACTTTCTCTTCTTCTCTTCGTCTGGCCTATTCTCTATCAATCTAGGGTTTTCCTATGAGCATGGTAAATGGGGCACTGTCTTCAACAAATTTAATGATCTCAAATTCTTCCTCTGTCGAAATTCCATTGGCAGTCATAGGTATCTGGGCAAGCCTTCCACATAGGTTTACTAGCTTTCCTCTGAAGAAACTTGTTCCTCCTAGGGAAGGGATCATGGTAGGCTTTCCTATAGCATCCCAAGTTCTTTTTGGCATAATGTTCACTTGCGCTTCTTCATCAAGAGTACAGTCAATGTCAAAGTCCCTTATTCTTGCTTCAATTTTCTCCTTTTCTTTAAATATCTCTAATAGCCTAACATGTTGGTGGTCATTCAAGGTATCTTTCATCTGTAGCAATATATTTTTTGATTCTTTCTGGGTTTCTGCTATAATATTGTTCTCTTGATCTCCCTTAGGGTTTTCTTGTTCCATATTCATCTTCTCAAGCCTAGCAATAATTCTAGGGCAATCCAATACTTTATGGTCCATAGCCTTACAATAGAGGTAACTAGGTCTTCTCCCAGGGCATTCTTTAGCAATATGTCTCGTTTGTCTGGAACTATAACAGAGGGTCAATCCTCTTGTTTGTTTAGATGCTCCCCAACTCCTTCTATACTGCGCAACAAGATCATGGTGGCTATTCTACAAAACAGTTTTTCTAGGATCCTGCATCCACTTGTTAGTCCAGACATTCTTTTGATGCATAGGTATAACATATCTATCACTATACTTATCAGATCTATTCATTTCAAACTTTCTTTCATCTATTAATTCCCTAGTTTTGAAGCTAGGACAAAATCTATCAAACATACCTAGATCCATGCTTTAGAAAAAACAATTTCACTTATCTTACTTCTACATAGCACAAAGCTTCTAGATCTAAGACTTTTAACTATTATTACCTTTATCAAGGCATAGAGCTTACAGATCTTACCTTTTTCTTCACAGATATGACTTCTTTTCTTCAAATCTAACCTCTCTTTCTTCAGATCTGACCTCTTTTCTTGGCACAAAGCTTCACAGGTCAAACAGAACACTGCGCACTAGGGCAACAGATCTACGCACGGAGCTTATTTCATGTAAAGTTTCTTCTTCTTCCGTTACCAGCAATCATAGTTCCAGGCCCCGACAATAGAACCATTTGTTGGCACAGTGGAAGACCCAAGGTTCAACACTCAAGAGTGCACCAACAAAGCCCTAACTACCGGCCCTTTCGGAAACACCTGCGAAGCAGATGAAGTCTCACCCGAGGTAGAGGCAGGGGTGGTTGCAGGACTCAGGTGTTTGCAACCTTAACTGGGACATAGATATGTGATTATCTTTCTTACAGTGCACTTAGCAGTAGTTATTCCTTAGCATACATTCATTAATATACTTCATAGAAGGCACAAAGAATCGCAGTAAATACTTATACTAGGAATGATTCAGTACTTATCCATAGAAATATAGGTTAGATTCAACAGATCAAGCACTAAGCATCTCATATATCAGATCTAATGTTCATTCATTCATCAACAACACAGAGCATAACTAGATCTACTTAATCACATCAAGCACTCAGCCTAGAAAAGATAAATAAATAAGAGCGAAGCACAAAACACTATACACACAGTTACCATGGTTCACCCCCACCCCGGGGATATGTCCATAAAGTCTTCTTTATATTATCACGGTCAAGCAGTTACATCACAGAGCTCTAATGACCCTTACTTTGAATAGGACAAAAGATATGTGCAGCTCGCTAGATCCTTCTTCCTTGCTCTTTAGCATCAAACTATAACAACCTGCACTTAGCTCTCCGATCTCATGCACAAAGAACTCTAAGATACATCCGATCACACAGATCCAATTACTAGCACTAAGATTTCATTCATACATCACATAGATGTACTACATTACTATCTCCTTCTTATCTTACTATCTACATTGCCTATTTATAGATTACAAAATGGGCCTAAACGTGGGTAAACCCATGGGCCGACATCCCTTTCCCATTACATCAACACAAAACCCTAAAATGGACCCCAAAATAGGTCTTGCTTCCTTATTTTCTTCTTTGTGTTGCGCTCCTTCCTTGGCAAGCTGTCGCAATCCCAAAAGTGGTCAAGTATGACCAAGTACTCTTCAAAACTTGGTCAAGGGCCAACAACCACTATGGCTCATTATTTACTCATGCATCCTATATCTATTGTAAATTATTCACTCTTTGAGTGTGGAATACGGTTAATGAGAATTCTTCCATTCTTTCTCTCTTGCTTCTTCTTTCTCAATTTATCTCTGCAAATGTGTGTGGCATTTTCTAGCTAGATCTATTCTGTGCAAGTTCAACACATTTACATGGTATCATAGCCGACAGAATACTAAGAAAAAGCTACACCAAATCATTTTTTGCAGGTACAAAAGATTGAAGACAACAAAAGATGGATTATTCACCGGAAATACTTCTCACGCCTCATAACTATTTGGAATGGAAGCCAGAAATTATGTTTCAAGAAGATAAAGTGGATATGTGTGGAAATATCAATGATGCATATACTTCATTAGATCTGTGCAAACATCTACATGTTCAACAAAATATTGAAAGAGCACAAACTTTCATAGTTGCAAGGGCTTCTTGGAGTGAAGGACATGGTTGCTTGGCAACTCTTTTTTGTTCCTTCTCATTTTTATTTTATTTTACATGCATTGTACCTTGAGGGGGGGGGGGGG
>JASDQU010292526.1:0-14410 GCA_032191745.1 Picea mariana
TAAAGAAATAACAAACACAAAAAGACCAATATCACCAATGTTTTTAGGCTGATCAATTGATGAAATCCAAAGCACAATGAAGAAAGGGGACTATGAGTCCCTTCTTTCTCTAATGGAAGGCTCTTGAGGCCCTCACAAACTTGCTCTCCTTACAATAAGAAAAATGGAAATGATAGTGAAAGAACTCCTAGCACATCCACTCAATGGATAGGTGAATGGCTCTATGAAATGGTGCCAATGTGTAATTGTCAAAGAGTGAGTCCTTAACAATCTAGGCAGCATAACCTTACATGAAATTCCTTGAGAAAATGATGTTTCTTCATGGCTTTTTATAGCATAGCATTGGGTGATTATGTAACTCCTTTGAGGTGTGAAAAGGGGCTCTTTAGGGCTTAATTAGGTCTTTGACCAGCCTACCATGCGGATTCAGCTCAGATTTGGGAGTCAAATCAACTTGGGATCTGATCCATAAGTGGTTGGGAGACCGACCAATTCCATAAATGCGTCGTTTAGCAGGTGCGCGGGTTTTTGCGCCAACAGCCGCGCATCGTGCGCGCATGCGTGTATTGTACGTTTTTGTTCCGCTCATATGCGCGCGCACCCATCTTCTGTAAAGCACCCTTCAATTTTTGGTTACTTTGTATAGTTTTTGACCCTTTTGCAATGCTGTGAAATTAATTCAATGCCATGAATGACTTCATTCCTGTTTTGACGATGCTGAGTTCTTGTCGCCATGTGCAGACAAAATTTCAGTGATAACACATTGTCATATGCTCATTTGTTGAAGACTTTTGGTTTATACAGGGCATTTTTGGCCCCAACACTTCTTTTTGTAACTAGAATTTCCGCACACCTGCGTGGGTCAATAATGCAATAGGTCTACATG
This sequence comes from Picea mariana, assembly GCA_032191745.1. Classification (NCBI taxonomy): domain Eukaryota; kingdom Viridiplantae; phylum Streptophyta; class Pinopsida; order Pinales; family Pinaceae; genus Picea; species Picea mariana. Next base: position 887 of record JASDQU010292526.1, read on the forward strand.
GATCATGTCTAGGTCAGTTACCTTGGGATCAGTTCACTGGGAGAGTTCCTTTCACCGAGGGTTTTTTATCCTCAAGTTATCAATTGGGCTTTTTAGCCTTATTGATTTCCCTTGAGTTTTTCCCTCACACTTGCAATAATTCCTCCAAAGTGGTGAACGATGTTCCAGTGGGCTTATCTTTTCGTAACTATTGTTAGGAATCATTTTAAATGACCATGCAAGACATCTTAGAAAGTCTCGCAGAATTCCATAGAGTCTAGAGTAGTTTTTTTTTTAATTAATTAATTTTTAATTAAATTTCCCTAAGTTTGGAGGTTTAATTATTTAATTAATTAATTAATTTTGAGCAAAAATTGTAAAAACTAGGTCTTTGGATTTTTGATAGGGGTATTTGTGCTCAAAATAAATGTAATGAGACCCCATACATCCATGGATAGAGTTTTAGCTCAGTCGGACAACTTTTGCTATGGGTTTGTCCACCTGGAGTGTCAGTCAGTAAAAAACAACAATTTTAATTGCTAAATCCAAACATAGCAAAAATGTATTTTTGTAATAATGAGTTAAAAGGGTAAAGTAAAGATAGATAAAGATGAGAGAGATTTTTCCTAACCTTTCCTAGCCTTTCCTAACCTTTTCCAACCCTCACTTCACCCCCTCACCTAGCCATAAAGCAAAAACGTCACTTTTCCTAGAGTGATGTGCCTTCCTTCTAGAAAGTCTCAAAAAAGTAAAAAAAAATGATAAAAAAAATTAATGGGAGACTTATGCTATCCCTTGGCACACTTTTCCCTAGCCTCCCACTACCTATTTTGTGTGATCCCAACACCCTACCACTCATCCACACCCTAGATCTACTTCTCAAACCCTAGATGATGCACCCTACCCTTGGGATTCCCTCTTATGCTTGGTGGTGGACACTTGGCATTGATCCAAGAGGGGTGAGTTTGCCTCTCCAAGTATCAATATATCCCTCCCCTCACTTCCTCTTTACCATATCTTGAACTATTGTTATGCTACTTGATTTTCCTCTCTCTCTCTCTCTCTCTTTCTTCTTCCATTTTTCTTCCATTCTTTGGCTCTTAGGGTTTTGGAGCAAGTATTTCTCCAAGATCCATTTCTTGAGTAATATAAAGGAGAAACTTTGGAGGATCATTGGAAGAGCAACAAGTATTTTTGTTTTTTCTACATGTGAGGTAAACTTGTATGTGTTTGATTTGATTGATGCATAGCCTATATATTGGGTAAAGTATTTTATTTGAGTAGATCTAACAATGAGTATTCTTGTAGATCTATATATGTGAGTTGCTAGATAGGGTGCAAGTATTTCATCTTATTAGCACATTCAGCCATATTATCTTGGTATGCATAGATCTTGCTAAGTTTTTGCAAGTTTGGCTTCAAGGGTTTTATTGGGAATGCCTCAAGGAAGAGTCCTCCCTTAAAGCATACATAAGCTCCTATTTTCTCTCTCTTATTTTCTCATTATTTCTTGCTTTCCTCTCATATATATTTCAGCTAACTTAACATAGTAAAGTGGTCATCTAAATATACTTTCTTCATAAAACATTTCTATGTGAAAAATTTCTACCAAAAATATAAGTTTTTATTGATCTTTGCTTGTTGTGTGTAGGATTTCCAACAAGTATACCTTGCTGGTTTTTGTAGGTTTAGATCTGGTTGAGAGAGTTATGCTACCTCAAAAACGTCCACACAACACTCCAAGACCCTCCTCTTCAAGTGGGTAACATTATCAACCTTTCTCTTCACTTCTTCTAACATCTTGGGCATACTTTCTTCATTTCTTTCTGATTTTTATTTGCTCATAGTGTGAGAGAAGAATTGGTACAACCTACTTCCCACGTGTGAGCTTGGGTAAGATCTAGCTTTGAGTTTTCTATCTCTAAATCACTCTCCTAAGCTAGGACATGGGGTTAGTGAGCTTCTTCTCTTGCTTGCTTGCCTTACTTGTTTCTTCTCTTTCTTTCCAAGTGTTCTCTAAGTTTTAACAATCACCTACATTTTGGGAGAGGAATACCCCAAATCGTAAGGGTTTTAATGTGCTTTTGATCTATTTGTGCTCTAATGGTTTAAAATCATCTAGATATAGATCTCACACATTAATATTTAAGCTTAAGCCTTTGGGGAATAATCAACTTACTTAGATCCATTTGCATAAGCTATATCTTTCAAGATCTATATTGTTGCATGCTTTAATCCAACATACACTAAATGGTGTATGCATTAATGGTATAATAGGCAACACTTTATTTCATGTTCTAAAATCTTAAGGCCATTTGCCATCACACTTAAGTGAATGTGTTGTTGATAAGTTGATAGTGTATGTACACACTTAAATCTTCAAGATTCTCTTCTTAATGATTTGCTCTTAATGCTTTAAAACAAACATAAGATAAGTGGTGCAAGCTTGAGTTCTCCTTTCTCCTTTTGGCAAGTTGTTCTTGCCCTTGTGATTTAGTTTTCTTTCATAACAAGCTACATATGTTAATGATCGAGTGCATGGTGGTGAACTAAACCTTTATTTTAGATATCTTTCAATGCTTTACATGTGTTAATGCTCTTTGTTTATAAGCTTAAGTAACACACTTAATAAGCTGAAGTGAGTTTCGGCCTTGGCAATAAAACACACTTTTAAGGCATCTTAAAATCATCAAAACACTCTAAAATACACCTAAAAGTATAACCAATTGATATACCAACTTAATATTCTTAATAGGGTACCTTAGACCACCATCTTCACCATCTAAGATGGATATTGAGGAGGGCAACAAAAGGTGATAGGCCGGGGACGGTCTCACGGCGCAAACAAGCATCCTTTTTGTAAAAACTCAATTCTTTGGGCTGACTATGACAACTAGGGTAGGCCTCGTTGCCTCACTTATTGAGCATCCAACAACTATTTGACAATCAGGGGAGAAGGCTTTGGTGAAACACTTAATAAGGGTAATAAAATCATTTCAATCTTAAGAACCCTTAACTCACTAAGTAATTAAATCTTGTGGTTTAATACTTGCGAACCTAATCTCTAAATCTTTTAATACAAGTAATACTTGGTGGTAAATTAAGTATCATAATCATTGTGGAATACTTGTGCCTTAACTTTTGAATATTCTAAGTTTTCCTTTGACTTGTGAATGTTGCTGTTTCCATTGAGGAGTAGTCCAATAGAGTAAGTGTTATTTGGGCATGCTTAGGCTTAATGTGTTGATGATGCCAATGCCTCGATCTTCTTTAAATCTTGCACATTGAAATAACGTGGTTAGCTTGTTGTGTTGTATCATTTTGTATTTATCATTCTTTATTGTAATTAACTTGTAATTCTATTGTAACGAAACACCCTTTAACTTTAGTTGACCCCATTGCCCAACTTTAGGCACTAGTCTTAGTTGAATTAGGGAAAGGGATTGCTTAACATACTAACCTTGCATCTTGCATTGCTTCCTTAGCATCATAGGTTAGACTCCCCCCAAACTTTCACAAATTAAAATCAACTCCTAGAACCTTAACTTTAAATCTTATCTAGAAACTAGGGTCTACCCCCCTTGGCTTCCCTAGAAGTGAGCCTAGATGGAAGAGGTTCCGGTCAAAGTGACAGTGTGGACTGTGAACCTAGGCATTGTGCCTCCAAGGACACACTAAGTGAGCTGGAATTAGCTCACGTCTGCAAGTGTGTATAAGGACGACAACATCTTTGGTGCCGTTGCTAGGGATAAGTCTTTTATCCTTGGTCAAAACGACATAAATTATTCTTTAAGAACTAAATAATAAATTTTTTAGTGCCTAAAATTCTTTGAGCTTGCATTGGTTAGCTTTGTGTGGTTCCTTTCCAAGTGGTGACTCCATTGAACAAATCTGTCAAGTATATTGCAAGGAGCAATCCTTGTGGGCTGCTTGAAAATTCTTGGAGAAGAAGCACTCATTGGTATTCGATCCTTGTTCCAACTTAATAAATTAACTTTTGTTTTCCTTCTTGTTTATGATTTGTTTGATGCTCTTGTTTGTCTGAGATAAAATTGGTCATCTGGCAACTCCACTTTAAAATAATTTGACAAAGTATTCTTCAAGAAGGAACTCATGACTTGTTTTTTCTCATCCTCGAACTTGAAAAGGTTTTTGGATGAAGTTAGTCGGTTTCCATTTTCATCGGATCCTTAGTAATCTTGGGTCCCAGTCCTTTTCTTTAGACCTTTGTTTAAATGATCTAGTTAGAAATGGATGATTTTTATAGTCCTATTGATTTTTTAGGAATTGTTGCTTACCCTCATGATATATTTGAAGATGTTATTGATAACATTCTTGACTATCATAATTATGGTGATGCTAGTGCTCACATCAAGGCCTTCACGCAATGTATCGATGAATGGTGTGACCCACCTATTTATGAGGATGTTCTAATGCAATTGTTTGTCATGACTCTTTGTGGTGAGTGGGCTTATGATTGGTTTAATGATTCGAAGGATAAGAAGTTCAATACCATACGAGATTTGCTACATGCCTTTTTGGAAATATTTGGGCATGATCGGGATGAAGTTTACAATGAATTAGTTTACGATTTTGTGGAAAAATGGAAGAGGAAAACTCTTCTAGCTGTTGAAACAACTAGTTCGGATATAAATATAGATGCTCCACCAAGTCCCATTGAGGAACTTAAAGAAATAATTATGAACATGTAATATTCCAATACTAAACAGCTTGAGGCCATGCATTTGGCCCATGCAAGACAAGTGGAAGCTGTGAACGAACAACTTATGGTCATGGAATACCTGCTTGATATCATGGAAATCGACTTTACAGAAACTTATATTGAATATCCGGACCCCCTTGAACTTGAGCTTGACAGTGAAAAAGATGAGTAAGTTCATTGGGAAACTCCGGATGAATCCATGGATGAGACAATCATTCATTTTGAGGAAATAAAGGAACTTGAGTTTGAAAATGTTGAATATATGGATGATTCAAGTCCCCACCCTCCTCCCGAGGAACCAATCTTTTTGAAGGATAACTTTGAAAATCTTGAGGAAAACAGTATGATGGTTCCTGTGATATATTCTTTTTCAACCCCTCAACCAAAAGATGAATTAATAAAAAATTATGAGGAAATGGAAGGCGCCTTCAGTTTGTCAATGTCATATCATTATGAGTATTGGTTGGCTTTCCACCTTGACAGTCATGAGCATCAAAGTATTCAAATTTTACACGGCTTGTCATATTCTAGTGTGTGGTTGAAGGGAAGAAGGATCACGATTCTTGGTTGGTTCTTTCTAGCGAAAAATTCCAAGTTAATAAAACTTGGGAAGGGGTCTTCTATGAGTCATCCTAGACAAGGATGTTTCAGACACTTGTGGAATCATTTCATCCATTGCATGGATGGTTGTAACATATCTCTAACCCTTCCTTGTATTTTAATTTTGTATTGTTTCATTCATTATGTTGATATGTACTTAGAAATTTTTTTGTATCATAGATTTCATTTATTGAAAAATTATTGACGTTGTACTTTAGTTATTTCATTATGTAAATGTTGTATATAACATTCAGTTATTTCATTATGTATATATGTATTCTTATGTTGGTTATTGGTGAGCACTTTGTTTTGTAGGTGCTAGATTTTCGTATGCTCTCCGTCTCATATGAGAAGATCGAACACATGTGCCCACGTGGAGCCAGATGTTGACCACCTCTCCAACATAGGGGTCAACTCCAAGTGCCATGAAGAGATGCATCCTCAGATTCTCATTTGTTGAAGACTTTTGGTTCTACAGGGCATTTTTGTCCCCAACACTTTTTTTTGTAACTGGAATTTCCGCACCCCTGCGTGGGTCAATAATGTAATAGGTCTGCATGGATCATGTATAGTTCAGTTACCTTGGGATCAGTTCACTGGGAGAGTTCCTTTCACCGAGGGTTTTTTATCCTCAGGCTATCAATTGGGCTTTTCAGCCTTATTGATTTCCCTTGAGTTTTCCCCTCACACTTGCAATAATTCCTCCAAAGTGGCGAACGACGTTCCAATGGGCTTATCTTTTGGTAACTATTGTCAGGAATCATTGTAAATGACCATGCAAGACATATTATAAAGTCTCACGGAATTCCATCGAGTCTAGAGTAGTTTTTTTTTAATTAATTATTTTTTAATTAAATTTCCCTAAGTTTGGAGGTTTAATTATTTTTGAGCAAAAATTGTAAAAACTAGGTCTTTGGATTTTTTATAGGGGTATTTGTGCTCAAAAGAAATGGAATGAGACCCCCTACATCCATGGACCAAGTTTCATCTCAGTCGGACAACTTTTTCTATGGGTTTGTCCACCCGGAGTGTGAGTCAATAAAAAACAACAATTTTAATTGCTAAGTCTAAACATAGCAAAAATGTATTTTTGTAATAATGAGTTAAAAGGGTAAAGTGAAGATGGATAAATATGAGAGAGATTTTTCCTAAACTTTCCTAACCTTTTCCAACCCTCACTTCACCCCCTCACCTAGCCATAAAGCAAAAACGTCACTTTTCCTAGAGTGATGTGCTTCCTTCTAGAAAGTCTCAAAAAAGTAAAAAAAATTAATGGGAGACTTATGCTATCCCTTGGCATGCTTTTCCCTAGCCTCCCACTACCTATTTTGTGTGATCCCAACACCCTACCACTCACCCACACCCTAGATCTACTTCTCAAACCCTAGATGGTGCACCCTACCCTTGAGATTCCCTCTTATGCTTGGTGGTGGACACTTGGCATTGATCCAAGAGGGGTGAGTTTGCCTCTCCAAGTATAAATAGATCCCTCTCCTCATTTCCTCTTTACCATATCTTGAGCTATTGTTATGCTACTTGATTTTCCTCTCTCTCTCTCTCTTTCTTCTTCCATCTTTCTTCCATTCTTTGGCTCTTAGGGTTTTGGAGCAAGTATTTCTCCAAGATCCCTTTCTTGAGTAATATAAAGGAGAAACTTTGGAGGATCATTGGAAGAGCAACAAGTATTTTTGTTCTTGCTACATGTGAGGTAAACTTGTATGTGTTTGATTTGATTGATGCATAGCCTAGATCTTGGGTAAATTATTTTATTTGAGTAGATCTAACAACGAGTATTCTTGTAGATCTATATATGTGAGTTGCTAGATGGGGTGCAAGTATTTCATCTTATTAGCACATTCAACCATATTATCTTGGTATGCATAGATCTTGCTAAGTTTTTTCAGGTTTGGCTTCAAGGGTTTTATTGGGAATGCCTCAAGGAAGAGTCCTCCCTTAAAGCACAAATAAGCTCCTTTTTTCTCTCTCTTCTTTTCTCATTATTTCTTGCTGTCCTCTCATATATATTTCAGCTAGATTAACATAGTAAAGTGGTCATATAAATGTACTTTCTTCATAAAAAAAATTTATGTGAAAAATTTCTACCAAAAATATAAATTTTTCTTCATCTTTGCTTGTTGTGTGTAGCATTTCCAACAAGTATACCTTGCTGGTTTTTGCAGGTTCAGATATGGTTGAGATGGTTATGCTACCCCAAAAATGTCCACACAACACTCCAACACCCTCCTCTCCAAGTGGGTAACATTCTCAACCTTTCTCTTCACTTCTTCTAGCTTCTTGGGCATACTTTCTTCACTTCTTGCTGATTTTTAGTTGCTCATAGTGTGAGGGAAGGATTGGTACGGCCTACTTCCCACGTGTGAGCTTGGGTAAGATCTAGATTTGAGTTTTCTATCTCTAAATCACTCTCCTAAGCTAGGACGTGGGGTTAGTGAGCTTCTTACTTTGCTTGCTTTCCTTACTTGTTTCTTCTCTTTCTTTCTTTTTCTCTTTCTTTCCAAGTGTTCTCTAAGTTTTAACAATCACCTACATTTTGGGAGAGGAATACCCCAAATCGTAAGGATTTTAATGTGATTTTGATCTATTTGTGCTTTAATGGTTTAAAATCATTTAGATCTAGATCTCTTACACATTAATCTTTAAGCTTAAGCCTTTGGGGCATAATCAACTTACTTAGATTCATTTGCATAAGCTATATCTTTCAAGATCTATATTGTTGCATGCTTTAATCCAACATACACTAAATGGTTTATGCATTAATGGTATAATAGGTAACACTTTATTTCATGTTCTAAAATTTTAAGGCCATTTGCCATCACACTTAAGTGAATGTGTTGTTGATAAGTTGATAGTATGGGTTCTCATTTCTCCTTTTGGCAAGTTGTTCTTTCCCTTGTGATTTAGTTTTCTTTCATAGCAAGCTACATATGTTAATGATCTAGTGCATGGTGGTGAACTAAACCTTTATTTCAGCTATCTTTCAATGCTTTACATTTGTTAATGCTCTTCATTTATAAGCTTAAGTAATACACTTAATAAGCATAAGTGAGTTTCGGCCTTGGCAATAAAACACACTTTTAAGGCATCTTAAAATCATCAAAACACTCTAAAATACACCTAAAAGTCTAACCAATTGATATACCAACTTAATAGACTTAATAGGGTACCTTAGACCACCATCTTCACCATCTAAAATGTGGATTGAGGAGGGAAACGGAAGGTGATAGGCCGGGGATGGTCTCATGATGCAAAGGAGCATCCTTTCCATAAAAACTCAATTATTTGGGTTGACTGTGACAACTAGGGTAGGCCTCGTTGCCTCACTTCTTGATCATCCAACAACTATTTGGAAATCGGGGGAGGAGGCTTTGGTGAACCACTTAATAAGGGTAATAAAATCATTTCAATATTAAGAACCCTCAACTCACTAAGTAATTAAATCTTGTGGTTTAATACTTGCGAAGCTAATCTCTAAATCTTTTAATACAAGTAATACTTGGTGCTAAATTAAGTATCATAATCATTGTGGAATACTTGTGCCTTAACTTTCGAATCTTCTAAGTTTTCCTTTGACTTGTGAATGTTGATGTTGCCATTGAGGAGCAGTCCAATAGAGTAAGTGTTATTGGGGCATGCTTAGGCTTAATGTGTTGATGATTCTAATGCCTTGATCTTCTTTAAATCCTGCACATTGAAATAACATGGTTAGCTTGTTGTGTTGTATCATTTTGTATTTAGCATTCTTTATTGTAAGTAACTTTTAATTCTATTGTAACGAAACACCCTTTAACTTTAGTTGACCCCATTTCCCAACTTTAGGCACTAGTCTTAGTTGGCTTAGGGAAAGGGCTTGCTTAACATACTAACCTTGCATCTTGCATTGCTGCCTTAACATCATAGGTTAGACTCCCCCCAAACATTCACAAATTTCAATCAACTCCTAGAACCTTAACTTTAAATATCATCTAGATACTAGGGTCTACCCCCCTTGGCTTCCCTAGGAGTGAGCCTAGACGAAAGAGGTTCCGGCAAAGTGACAGCGTGGACTGTGAAACTAGGCATTGTGCTTCCAAGGAAACACTAAGTTAGTCGGACTTAGCTCATGTCTGCAAGTGTGTATAAGGATGACAACAGGGCCTTCGAACACTACACGGTAAAGGTATGGTTGAAGGTATGTCTAATTGCACTCTGGATTTTGATTTTTGTGAACATTGCATATATAGTAAACAAAATTGAGTAAGATTCCCATTTGGTGCTACAGGAGCAAAGGGGATCTTAGAGTTGATACACAATGATGTGTTTGGACCTGTGCATGTTCCATCACTAGGTAAATTTGTGTATTATGTTTCATTCATAGATGATTTCTCAAGGAACACATGGATTTATTTTCTTAGAAATAAATCTGAGGTATTTTATAAATTTAAAGAGTTTAAGGCTCTGGTAGAAAATCAGACAGAGAAGAAAATAAAGGTATTGAGGAGAGATAATGGTGGAGAATTCCGTGGAAATGAATTCGAACAATTCTGAAATAAGTGTGGTATAACAAGGCAGAAGACTACTCCATACACATCTCAACAGAATGGAGTTGCAGAAAGGATGAACAAGACACTGATGGAAAAATCAAGGAGCATGCTTAGTGGTGCTGAGTTAGGACAAGAATTATGGGCAGAGGCAATGGGTACAACATGTTACTTGGTCAATCGATCACCCTCATCAGCGGTAGATGATAAAACTCCACACAAGGTATGGATTGGTAATAAACCCTCTCTTGAACATCTCAGAGTGTTTGGTTGTGATGCTTGTTATTGCACAGTTTGTAGACACAAGAAAGGCTAAGGAGTAGTAGGTTAAATTGGCGAAACAGGAACCTTCCCCACCCAATGTCACCACAATGGGGAGGTTCTTTCTATTTAGGGAGGCTACGCCCAGGGGAGACGTCCCCGGTAACCTGAGGTTTTGAAAGGGCAAAGGCTAATAGTACAAAGATGAAGTTCCCCTTCACAGATTACCGCCAATCAGAGAGTCCCGACTAAACAACCAATAATAGAGTATAACCAAAGAAAATAAAAGCACCTGCTTGAGACAACACAACAAGGAAAATAATACGTTCAATCTTGGTTAGTACTTCATATAAATCAATGACTATCTGATATCCAATATAAGCAGTTTAAAAAGTAAATATTGACGAAGTCGATGTTTGCAAAATGGCAATGATAAATATGCCACTTGTCAATAAATACAAGAATGACATGGCATCCAATATAATCAATCAATACTTAGTCTAACAAATGCCTTCAACCACCATTCAGTTGCTTACAAAGTGAAACATTGCTACACCAAGATGAAATAACCAAGGGTGATGTCAGCAACTTAGGGTTAGTAGGTTAGGGTTTCAAATCAAAAGAGTTTGAGAGTGTTTGGATCAAGGTATTACTTCAACGTTGAGGCTGGAGATCAGTGCCTTAGTGTTAAATGGAGTCAAAAAAGTGAAGGAGGCACAGGTTGAAGGAGACGATATTTTAAAAGGACTGGAGGCAAAAGTTTCAAGGTGCTGCTAAAGCAGGGTCTCAAAGACAGAACCCTAGGGGAGAGAGGCTCACTCCGGTGTTGCAAAAGCAAGGCCTCGTGCTCTCTCCTCCTTCCTGGCAAACAACTAGCTCAGATAAAGCACGAAAACAAGACAAGAGGACTTAAAGAGGGAGAGTGTTGCTATGGCAAGGATCTTTCTTCAAACCCTAAAGGAAAAAAACCCTAGGTGTAGATAACCTAGGCCTGGGACATCTTCCTCCTCTTGAAAACTAGAGGTACGACTAGCATAAGGGAAGAAAGAAAGGGGAGTGTAGCTATGGCTAGGCTCTCTCTTTCCTCTTCAATGGCTTAAAGCTTCTTTATCAGGGGACATGAGACAACGATCTACCTGTGTGTTTGTCCCCTAGGGTTTTGATTCAACAAATTTATAAGCAATATGCAAGAAATTTAAACTACAACCATTCAATAAGAAGTTTTGCAGAAAAAACACTTACAAATTCATGAAGAAATAACCATGCAAACCCTACTTGTAACACCTTCCTTTAAGAAAAACACCATAAATGCCAAAAATCTCTTCCTTCAACAAGTGCACATCACTTAGTTCAACCAAAAACCCCAATAGGGTGCTAAAAATAATACCTCACTATGAGTGAGTGATAATTGATGATCAAAATGAGAGTGAAAACCCTTAATATATAGTGTATCAATGACCTAATTTTACTTTTTAGGTCATAAAAAGGCCGACAAGGCCATAATGTCAAAATCATACTGTTTTTACATTAAATGCTAAGCAAAAGCCCTAATCAAGTAAAAATGAGAGTAAAATCCCCTTCAAGGGAGGCGCTAGCCCTTTCTAGGGAAAATGAAACACCAAGGAGCAAAACATTAGCCCCCAAGGGGTCTCTCCAACATGCCACACGTGCCACTACTGCCCCGTCTGCCTTCAAAAACATACATGAAGATGGATGATGTCATGGTAAAGCTGGAGATGTCCCAAGCCATCCAAGGTTGGTGTTCCACTGAAGAGGGGTCATCCCCCCCGGGTCTAGTCCTGTCGGAGTGCCTCTGATGGAACGTTCTCTTCCTCTTCGGTGAAAAATCCCTAATCCATCTCCATCCTATCTCTACCCCCTGATGGGGTCTCAACATCCATCTGGTGGGCTCTTCAGCCCCATGGAGGTCCGAACTGGTCATCTTCCCATGTGTACCGGTCCAATGGTACCTGTCCGTCGGGCATGGTCCTGCACATCAAAAGATATGCCCTCCATGGGCTCATCAGTCACTGGGATCATAAAAATGTTAATCACATCTCATCATAAATATTATTAAACATATGCATAGAAACCCTAATACATCAATCAATAACTCAAAGACATTACAAAAACTTGCAATACAAGATTGGAGAAAAAGACAAGAAGTCCTATTGGGCTAGTATCCATAAGAAAAGGAAAGTTTCCAGGAAGGTTTCATCCAAGCCATGTGAGGTGATGTGGCTAGGGGATGTCCAGACATGTGGGTGCAATGAGGGCCAAGGATTCATAATGTCATCTGTGGGTGCCTTTGTAGAAGGCGAGCTGTACCTGTCATGGATGCATTTTTTCCAAGCCCACTCTTGCCTTTATTCTTTTTCTTGCTTTATTCTTTTATTTTCTTGTTCTTCTTATTTTTCTTTTTATTCAAGGGCTAACCAGAGGACACTACCTTGGCATGGTGACCAGAGATGACAGTGTTACCCACAAGTACTTTCACAGATATGAGAAGGCTGGCTTGTGATGAGACCCCCTTTCCCTTGGCCATGCAACCAAAGGTCACTACCCTGGCGTGGTAACCAGATGGTGGCAATGTCATATTGTTAGGTACCCATGAACCTGATAGGTTGGCTTGTGATGAGACCCCCTATCCTATGACTAGATCTTGTTTGTTATTTTTCGGGTCCCTCTTGTTGCTTGCTGAGAGGCCTTTTATTACCTTCTCGGGGATCCCTGGGTGAAGCATCTTGAGGTTTCATTTTTAGGCTTTTGTCTTTTACCAGCTGCTTTTACCTTCTGGGCCTTTAGCCCCTTCTTCCCATGAGATAAGGTGCAATCCTACAAATAGGTCAAACCAATGCCCGAACAAGGGGAATGGGATAAATGAGCGGGAGATAGGATAAAACAGTGGTGTTATGATGGGAGCAGACAATGGATTTTTAGAAATTTCCCAGTGGAAAACCAAGACCTATGGGCACAGGCTTGCTAGGGCACCCTGTCGATCTCCCCAAGTATGGTCAATTGGGATAATGTAAGATCCAAGTAGATGTTAGAGATAAAAGGAATCAGATGCATATATTTAAAAGTTTCAATGATCAAAAGTGACACATACCATGACACCTAGACCAATTACCTCATGGAGCAAGAACCTCTTCTGATACAAGACCAAGCCGATGGTGATGGATGTTGCTGTTGTTGACAAGAAAAATCTGATGGAAGAAGAAAAGGATGGGCCCTCCAGGGCCATGCTCAGGTCAATCCTGTTCTCGGTACTCCATGTCTAGGACCTGTGGGCCTCGAGACATGATCTCCTAGTTATCCCTAAAAAGCGGGGATAACATCTGGCTCCAAATCGGGGACATGTGCTCACTGTAGAGCGCATGAGAACCTCAACATCTCTGCCATAAATTGCAGACCTTCTCAATC
>JASDQU010292528.1:0-11915 GCA_032191745.1 Picea mariana
TGGGTCCGAATCCTCCTATAAAAGGTGGAAGGGACCCTTCAGAGAGGAACTGGGATGGTGTCAGAATAGAACCAAAAGCAACAATATACCCAGGAGGAGTGAAGACTCCAAAAATTCTGGATGGAACTGGGGTAGGATTGGGAATAGAAGCGTTCAAAGCATTATACCCAAGAGGAAGTGATGGGATCTGACTAGATAAAAGCCGTGTGCCAATAAGAGGTTGGCTAGCCACCGTATTCCTAGCGGGAATAATCATAGTATTCAGGACCATTATGGAATGGGCCTATTGAAGAGGGATGGTTGAACTAGGACCAGCTGAACCAGGAAAATAATATCACGTTGTATTGGTAAAGTGATCTAAAGGTACCGTGAACATGTAAGATGTTTCAGGTGGTTCGAAAATGATAGGTATATCAACTCCTGTCTTTGAGGTGGGAGTGCTCTGTCTAGAAGTTAGAGTCTGAGTGTTATAACCCTAATTTGCACCAAACATACTTACCTGGCATAAGGCCATCTCATATTCCTTCTTTTCCAAGCCACTACTGAACAACTCTTCTAAAAAAATCCATTTTTAAAGGCCCACGCACCCTGCTCCACTACAACCCACGTGTATCTACAGTGTACATGCTAGCCAACCGACTACAACCCGTGTGGACCTTTAGAAGCACAAAAAAAGGAAATTTTATGATGGAACACACAGCTTTGGGAAATTTAACTAAACCTTTCGACCATGCATGGTCGGTCATTCGACCAAATACCTAGCTCCTTCTAGCCTATAAAATAAGGGGTAGGGGTCCCATTGGGAAATCCCCCTACGGACTAGCACTTAGGGTTTTATCATGCATGCAGAAAAGACCTAAATATTCCTAATTTTTACCATCATCCAAGACCAAATCACCATTATTCTTAAACAAATACACAGTTAAGAAGATGAAGTGAACATTCCTGATGGAGTCCATAGTTAAACTTTTTTCAGACTCCTTAAAAATGAAAAAATGGCTAAGTGATATTGTCTTTATCACACTCATTAAAATGGTTTTGAATAGACGTCTTATTGGTTCTAGTTCACCCCTTTTTCGAACCGACTAGACTACCTTTGAAAAGGGTACCCCATTGGAGTCTCCTTTTACGTTTTTTAGACTCTCTAAATATGAAAAAATGCCGATCTTACCTTCTCTGGGTGCGTTAAGCTTACATCGAAGGACGTTACCATTGTGTGCATTATTAATCACATTTGCATACCCACATCTTTGGCCTAATCCCGGCTCCATGTTGCTCTCAACTGCACCATCTGAAGCATGCATTATACGCAAGCCCTGTAGCACTTTGCCTTTGCATCTTGACACCTTTGGACCCTGGAGGATTTTTCCCGAGTGTCCTTTTCTTGCATATGTCCCTTTTCCCTCAGCATCCCTATGTTCCATGTGCTTGGAACTAGTATGTTTGTGACACTCGATTCCTCCTTTGTAACGCAGCATTCCTTTATGTTTTTTCCAAAATTATTGAAAAAGACAAAAAAATCAAATATACCCCAAAAAGAGGAAGGGAAAAGTATTTTCTTTTTATTGGCAGCACAATGAGTCTCCCTTGGGCAAAGCACATCCTTCTGTTTTTTATTCAAGCTCTAAGATTTAATATGACCTTAGGAAGTTGTTCTCGCTACATAGAGCTATGTCCTCCTCCGTTTGGTTATTCTTCCAAACATATGTAGAGTTTGTGTCGCCTCCTGCCTCGTGAAATTATGTCAATTACATGCTGCTTGAGTCTCATCATTTGTCGTGCTATTGTCCAAGGGAAGTTTTTACCAAGCCTGAGTCAACCCCTCTACAGTTTGTCTCTTGCCCTCATGCCCGACCATCCTAAAAGTCCAATCAATTCTTTGTTCGAAATCAATGAAGCCTTCAACTTGATCATCAAGATTCTCTAGTCCATGAATGACAAGCCATCGAAGACCTCTAGGTAGTGAATTCGTACACTCATATTACACTCCTACCTGAGTTTTGAAGATTTTGAAGTTGTTTCTCGATCTTTGAAGACCTCATCTCCAGCCATCAGGCCTTATCAACTTCTAGAAGATGGATACTATACATGTATATCTTTTAATTTTGAGATGTAGATCCACTGTGTATTGCTCGCGAATACACTTTATATAGTTATATGACATGGATCTACAGTGTATTTGATTGGTAGCCATGATTTTATTTCATCCCGAGCATGGGTATGCCTGCCTCGATGAGACAATTGTTATTTTGCATATGGCACCTCCCGAATTCTAGTCCCTGGGCTCATCGGTTTGGTACGTTGATAAAGATTGATAATGTATTTTGGCCATCAGATGCTCTTCTGACCTCACACATTAGGCGACATTTGTTATAACCCTAATTTTCACCAAACATGCTTACCTAGCATCATGCGATCTTATATTCCTTCTTTTCCAAGCCACTACTGAATAACTCTTCTAAAAAACTCCATTTTTAAAGGTCCACACACCCTGCTCCACTACAGCCTGCGTGTATCTATAGTGTCCATGCTAGTTGACCCACTACAGCCCGCGTGGATCTTCAGAAGCACGAAAAAAAGAAAGTTTCTGACGGAACACACAACTTTGGGCAAGTTAAATAAACCTTTTGGCCATGCATGGCCAGTCATTAAACCAAATACCTAGCTCCTTCTAGCCTATAAAAGAAGGGGTAGGGGTCCCATTTGAAAGGAGGAAAAACATAGTAAAGAAACTCTACCTGAATTTGTATTCCCGTTTGCCTAAGATTCTGCAACCATTTTGTGATTTCAACGAAGAAGAGAAGCAAGTGTGTTAGCAGTTGGTGCACAGTAAAAGAGGAGCCCAGGACCAGATTCATGGAGCAGTGGTTGGCTTCATCATTGTAAGTTGATTTAGTGAAGTTGATAATAAAGAAGTACTTTTCTCGTCCCACCATATGAGGTTTTCATTGTTTATTGCATACATGTTGATTAAATCTCTAACCCATTAATCTGTAGATCGAATGCATGTGGAGTTATTTGTTTGTCTTTTGTGAATGCAGGTTAGCCTTGGGAGGAGAGTTGCAGTCAAAGAGCGACCAAGCGTGAAGAGGGATCGATATAAAACCCCAGAAATAAGGTATGTTCACTTGATCTTCTTAACTGTGTATTTGCTTAAGAATAATGGGGATTAGGTCTGGGATGATGGTAAAAGGTAGGAATCTTTAGTTCTTTTCTGCATGCATGATAAAATCCTAAGTGCTAGTCTGTAGGGGGATTTCCCACCCACAACACTGATCTATGCCAGTGGTCCAAAAATGATCCTTGTTAAGGCCGACGACAATTTTGAGAGGTAATCTGGAAGTGTCGATAACAAGTTTTCTGGACGAATTGAGTCAGATAATACATCTCTCATATCTAGGAGGTAGGCGAAAATATTCTAGAGGGTCAGAAACAATTCGAAATCTCTCTAGAGAATCGATCCTTTCCAGCTGTGAAGGTACGCGGTCCTGGATCTCACTCTGTTGAGGAGAGTCCTCCAGTGGGTTAGGGGGCAAGGGTTGAGAAACTTTCAGATCTTCTGGAGGTAGTCCCTGCATCTTACGTGAACTACGTGGAGGTTCAATGTTGGCCGACCCAAAAATTCTACAGAAAACTTCTATGGCCAACTATGTAAACAAACAACACTCGCTAGTAGAATCTAGGAATCAAAATGAAGCAAACAAGACCTTCCTATTCTGAAGTTACTAGTTGGTGATGAAATTCAACACCATGAAGCCGAGACAAGAAGGGGTTGGGCTAGGGTGGAAAATTTACGTTGACGACCTACTTAACGGACTTACACCTTGGTGCAAGCTCCCACACATAATCATGGGTATACCCTCCAAGGAGCCTGAGTGAGTCTGGCCAACATCGATTCCAGGTACCATGGAGACTTGACCCTCCACAGTCACCTTGTGTAAGACCCTAAGAAGATAGGCAACTAAGGTTACCAAAAGCAATAGTGGTTCCTGGGGGAACAGTCGACAGTCTGATCCACGCGCAAGGGCAGGGTATCTAGCCCGAAATCAACTCAAGAGGCTTCCACTCATCATTGTGGGTATACCTTCAAGTGACCCCCATAATACACATAATGTCTACATCGAGACCAACAAAGCAGGGTGAGTAACTATGCCAATATCAATGTGACCTCAGGTTTGACCCTTGTGTGAGAAGGGTTTCCCAGGAAAAAATGTTGAAAATTGAATTTGACACTCCCTATCACAAGATGCTATTGTGTGTTTTGTGCTTTGGAGAGTGTGTCTCACTGCCTATTCCAAAGCTCTAGCCTAGATAATTTTGGTGTAAAGGTGCCCTAGAAAAATCACTAGTTAAGTTTTAGATTTTCGCAATATTATTAAAGGCTGTTGTTACTCAAGAGGGAGACGAGAATGAAACCGAAGTTGTGTAAGACCTTGACCAAACAATATGAAAATAGAAAATGCATGATGAAACTTTTCGTTCGATTAATTCTATCTACAGTAGGGAGAAGGTACTTTTAGAATGGTGTAAACTATGAAATATACTTTCTTTCTTTCTTTGAATGAACAAACTTTCAAACAACCAATAAACAATGAAATTCTTCAATCGTTCTCTTCATTTAAATGCAATAAATTTTCTTATGTATGATTTTTCAAAAGAATGGATAAATTCAAATTCTTCCTTTCTAAGACCAGACCAAGGGCATGACAGAGAAAAGACAAGTTATCCAAGAAAATGTATACCTTCAATGAGAACCCAAATCAATCTTTCAATGAAGGTAAAAAAAAAAAACGATGAGGAAGTATTTCCCTAAATATAAGTGAAGAAACAATCTCTCAAACATCAAGCAATCCAGAATGCATAATCAAGCCAAACCTTCAAATCCAAACCAAGACCTTTAATCAAACAAGCACTCAGATACAAGCTCAAAGATTATGTCCTTGTTGTTAAATATCAAGAATGAAAACTGAAAAAGACAAGGAGAGGTGTTCGATCTCCGAACCCCAATCAACAATGTGTTAAGCGTGAGAAAACAGTCAAACACTGGCTAAAAGTTGTCCGCAACTGATTACAAAAACTGGGCATCACCAGAGGTCAATATCCCACTAAAAAAATTTCTCAGACGTCGCCGTAGGTCAACAACATATTATAGTGCGGAAATCTAGCGTTTTCACAGGCCAGAAACCAATAGAGTGCGGGAAGTATGCACTCAAGAAAACTACTAGGGTGCAGAAATTGAAGGTTTCAACAGGCTAGGTATAGTGTGTAGTGCAGACACGTTTGAAAAATCAAATAATTTTGAGGGAAAGAGAAAAAATGTCTGTGAAATTTTAAACTCAGGGAGTTTGAATGGATCTCCCACAAACTCAGAGACTGAAATCAAATAAAAAAGAGTAGGCAAAAAAAAATGGCCAACGAAAAACCACAATCAAGTCGTATTCACAATGGAGTCACCAATTTGTTTATGGGATAAATCGGTAGATGCGGACATGAACTATTCTCCCTAAATCCACCTGGATCTAGAGAAAAATAGGACAAGACATGACACTTTCCCTAAGTTATAATCATTGATCTAACTAGCAAAGAAGGAATTGATGACTTACCATTGAGATCGATTCCTTATATCTTTGTTGTTCCTGCTTCGCTCCGGTGCTCTTGTGAAACCATATATGCAAAGACACAAGCCAACCAAAGTGAAAGAAACTATGATAGATTCAATGAAAACTTAAACATGTGATCAAGGAGTCATGTAATAAAAATGAGAATGATTTTATGGGAAAGAAACATGCCACTATATTAGATTGAATAAAACTGGAAGATACAACCGAAATGCCTCGATGTCGCAAGTTCCCTTTTAGTGGTCCTTAGTCTCAACACACACATATACTTGTTCCGGAGCTTGCATGAAGATGATCTTCAAAAGATTGATTGGTGAATGCAGACGTCAAACATTAGCTAAAATAATATTCTCCACACAATCTACAGCCTATTCTTCCAACAATCCTTTGCTCAAATTTTCTTAACTATGCTTAACCTTTTCCATGAGAAGTCCATTATTATATAGGAGAAGCTGAAGTGGTTAAATAGATGAGGATGATCCCACCAGATCAGAGAAGTCAGTAGGATCGTAACCATACGGACTATACCTTACATTCCAGACAATTCCTCTTCTAGAAACTTCTTGAACCCCTTTCCTCTTTTGGATTTCAAATGCCACCGCACTCTTCTTTTATAGTATCCTGTGGAAATCCCTGGGCCAACTATAGAGTAGCCTGCGGAAATCATTGATTTCCGCACTGTACTATATGGGCAGCCTACGACATCCTTTCAAAAAATAGGTTTGCAGAGGAGAAAAAAGGTCTCTCTTCTCAGGCAAAAGATGATCATGAGGGCCTAACCACATGCTTGCAAAGTCATCATCAAGGTGACCAAAATAATGTGTAACAAAATGTCCCCCAAAGTATGAGGTCAGAACTTGTGACAACCGAAATACTTTGCAAAATACGTGTGTGTGTTGGAAACAAAGGATGCACCAATCGAGAACCTGCAAACAAACAAGCATTTGGACAATATGATACCATGTATGAAGTAGGAATTCCCATGTTCAGAGTACAAATGATATAATTCATGAATGTAAGTCATGGCCACCAATAATACAT
This sequence comes from Picea mariana, assembly GCA_032191745.1. Classification (NCBI taxonomy): domain Eukaryota; kingdom Viridiplantae; phylum Streptophyta; class Pinopsida; order Pinales; family Pinaceae; genus Picea; species Picea mariana. The sequence continues at coordinate 6,660 of JASDQU010292528.1, forward strand.
CGTGGATCCATGTCATCAAAAAATGGTACATAGTCACCATGAATACACTGTGGATCTATGTATGAGAAAAAATTTGATGCCAACATATCCACAAGACATACAAAGTGGATCTATGTGCCAATACAAATCACAAATACTCCATCGCAACCTGGACCATGAATGATGAGATCTAGGGTCTTCAATCCCATCGTCCGTAAATACGAATCTAGCCATGTGATTACAAGCATTGAAGTCGAACATGGTTAGAAACCGCTTGATTACCGATCATTAATGAAAACTATTAACAAGCGCGAGGGAAATCACCATTGATGTCGATGATGCCCAAGGTATTGTAGCAAAATCCAACGAATGTGAATAAATGAGCCAAAGTCGAACATTTGATGGAATCTTTTTATCAATGATTAATGATGTGAATCTACTGTCAAAAGCGAAGAAACCTGCCATTAAGGCATGCAGGCTCTAAGGTACTAAATGATTTCTAAGTCTCGTCCCTGGATAAGGAGTTGAAGTCGATAGGAAGAGACTCGTCACAGGAGGGCCTTGATGTATCTACCATTAATGACGCAAAATAAGTAATAGATTTAGGATTAGAATAGAACATGGATATGATTTGAAACTAACACAGGGAAGGCCGACATGGTAGGAATTGACAACTGCAGATGGTCGACTCAAGAGAGGGCTTATTCAGACCTTCTCTTAAACATATGGATGACAAGACAACAGTCTTGGCAACATTAACTCAAAGACGACCCAAGATGTAAACTTGCAGAAGGTGAGACGAGAGACAAATTGATTTCCCAACCCAAATTCAAATGATGAAGGGGGTTGTCATACATGAATACAGAGACACATTCCTTTCCCAAATTTTCCCCCACCATTGCTGGCGAGTACCTCTTTATTTTTACACAAGCTTGAGGAGGATAACATATGCTTGTAATGTAAGCTCATCCTTCAGATGAGTCCCTCAGAGTGTTTTTAATGAACCTTAAGAAGGAGTGGTTTGGTCCCAAGCGGGTATTTCGATGTTTATTTAATGAGTCCAAAGATAGAAACTCAGGAGTTTTTCATTTTTATAGAGTCTGAAAAACACTTAAAAGAGAACCCTCTCAGTTCCTTTTTTGTAAAATAGTTTGACAGGACCGAAAAAGTGATAAACGATCGCATATTGAATGTTTTATTCAAATACTTTTACGAGCATGAACAGAACAAGGTCGCTCGGCAATATTTTCGTTTTTAAGGAGTGTGAAAAGAGCTTAAATGATACTCCAAGTGTACCATTTTTCGTGTTACCAAAACGAGTACGAAAGAACGACAAAAGTGTACTCAGTTACGTTCTCATAAATTTTTGAGCACGATAATGAACAAAGAGTGAACTCGAGGTTTTACTAAAAATCCTTAAAAAGTATCGATATGTGTAATGAAAAGAAAACAAATGGAAAAAAACATCCAACCTTCATTAATTAAGACCTTAGGCTCCTTCCTGCAAGAGACAAGACACTCACAAGACCATTAAACCTATGGGTTTATGAAAAAATGTATTTATATAATATAAAATATTATGAAAAAGGTAAAAAATGTAATAAATAAGAGTAAAAGGTCATTTTTACCACTTCATTTGCATTTGATCAAAAACTTGTCTAAAAGCCCCTTTTTTACCCCTGATTTTGATGATCAATTGCGAGGAGAATAGGCGATCATTCGGTGAATGGTCTCCGCCAACATGATAAGATCTTCATCCTCTTCGTTTAGATTGGATTACAATTCGATTTTAATGGTTAAAAAATATTTTTTTGGGCGTTTTTGAGGCTGGTAGGCGTGCGCTGGGGCCGCCACAGGCAGCCTATATCGGGCCCTATGGAAATCAAGGATTTCCACAGGCGCCTTATGTATTGCCTACAAAATTCCTGCACTATAACTGAAGTTCAGTCACGGCGGCCAAAAATCAAAAAACAAAAGTAAGCGTTGAGGAAAAAATAAATCCAAAAATCTAGATGCAGATGCTAACTATTCTCTCTTACTTCCATCCAGGTATTTGATTTGCAAAAATGTTGGATTGGAGAGAACATGGGCATGAAGAGGATGGCTCCATGGCTTTAAATTATCTGGGAACTATCAATGCTCTTCATCAATGTGGCCTCTTGAAATTTTTCAAGATTCAGGGCATGAGAGCCCAACGTAGACTATTAGAGTACCCGATCCATATGTGGGACTCAGAGAAGAAATTATTTCACGTGGATGTTCATGTCCTTACCTTGGACATTGAGGATATTTACTTTCTAACGGGGCTATCTCATCGTGGAGCACGAGTTTCTCTAACAGGAGGTCGAGGTGGTGGCTTGCCAATGAGTGAGGATATCCATCGACACTGTGAACCTGATGTCGAAAGACGTAAAGGGAAAGTGGATATCCGAGGTGTGAGAGATTTAACTCTCAGGACCATCCTTTTACCCATTGCACGGATGGCTAGGAGTGTGTCATTGCATATGATGCTCCAAAGTTACTTTCAATATGCTATTGAATGCCTGGAACCCCAAGTATTCAATTGGTGTGACAGTTTGCTCCGGAGCATGAAGACCCAACTTACAAAGAGCAAGAATGGAGACCTAAAACAGTTTGGGTATGGGTCAATTTTGGTATCTTGCTTCCTAGAAAGAGTACCGCATTTGTGACTGCAGGTAGAGTGGGGAATACCAGCCCCATGAGACCCAAGGATGAAAAGGTGGTGTGATCTTATGGCATGGCATGTAGCGGGTCCTATAATCAAGTACAATGATGCCTTTTTTGATTGGATAAGGCCCCAGATCTTGATGATCGATGACTATGTGAATGCTAGACTAGACTTTCGGGGTGATCCCGACTTGGTTCTCCCTGATGGATCTCATTGGGGAGATCTAGGTAAGAAAGATATTTTGTTCTTTATAGTGTTTTTGTGATTTTTTAGTATATTATATGTTTTTTGTGTTTTCGATCTAAAGACTAATTAAATTTTTTTGAATATGCATATGTAGGGCCGCTTCGACCTCCAAGAACATATCTGATTCAGAGGTGAGGAGAGGCACGTGTGGTAGCGGGGTGGGATGCCAATGACTATGAGGTGATGGAGCAGAACTTATAAGGCTTGATGACAGACATCCCCGACATGTCGATTGAGGAGGTCCCGAGGTGTTATCAACGCCATACTGTAGGTGTGTCAGACTCACTTAGTCGGTTACTTCGCTGGGTAGCACGGGTAGTGGTGTGCTATCATGAGCGACATCCATGATATTATTTCAAGCGACATCTATGATGCTATTTTGTATGAGCCATGGGCTCTATATTTTGATATTTTGGTCCTTGGATGGAAAATACTTTTTCATTATATATATACATGAGGCTTCTACCGGCTTACTCTGCTTTTATATACAATGTGTAATGTGTGATTGGATTTATAAATGTCTCAAATGTCAGTCTAACACATAATTATCTAGAGTACCAGTTAATGTATTTAGACACCTAGGAATGTGTTGATATTCAATATAATCAAAATAACTTTCCAAGAGATGAATTTGTAGATATACCCGTAACAAAGTATGACTTCAAATAGTGTATACATTAGTTAAATGGAGTACTACTAGCTGCGAATCAAGTCATACAATGAATTGACGAATCCCAAGTGAGATAACATTAATCAATAATTTGATGACTACGCTATATTCTGTGATATTATTGGTTGCATGACCGAGGAAAACACCTTGTAAATGGATCAGTTCATTGGTGGGTGCATAGATCACCCAAGCAATAGAAGCTAGGTTCTGAGTACTACGGCTAGCACCATCGGCGAAGCCAATATAGGGTAGAGAAAACGTCAACATCTGGAAACCAAGCACAAGGCAAGGTAAGCAGTTGGGGGTCTAAACCAAATAATAAAAAACAAACAAAAGTAACACACAAGAGTATGGTACAATAAAAGTACAGGCACTCATGCAGAGACAATCTAAGCATAGTACTTCTTCAATTCAAGCCCATTTCTGGGTTCACTCAAAGGAATGCCATCATAATCTACTAACTCATAAGCTCCCTTATCCAACACTTGTTTGATGATATATGGACAATGCCACATAGATTCGAATTTTACGGCTCCTAGTAGATCATGATTTTGTTCATAGAGGAGAACCATATCTCCCTCAGAGAAAACATGTGGCTTGACATGTTTGTTATATTGGGATTTTACGTGTTTCTTCTGGGTTTCAATAACTAGGGCGGCATCACGATGGGTCTTTTCTAATTGCACAAGATACAATAGACGTGTTGATTAAGGTTGGTTTTCATTGATGTCAACCATTGAAGAAATCCCCGTAGCACAAAGGTTTTGGTAATGGACCCAAGATTGTTTGATGTAAATATGACTCATTTTTGTTTTTTCATGGTTGATAAGAAGTAAATGTGGATGAACTCCAAAGTGGTCCCCTTATGGTGAAATCACTCACAGGAAGATGCTTTGCAGAGTAAGAGAACCCATGATTAATTGTGGAATAATGAGATGAAGGAAGGATAAATTCTTTTGATGGTGCTTTCTAAGGTATGTTATTTACAAGTCATCTCACCATTTTCGCTATAACTTTTTTTCTATAATGATTCAGACCCTGAAATTGCTATTCCATTGAGAAAACATACCTAAGTATCTGTGGTAAACAATTTCACTTGTGGGTCACTATATTTTTGTATTTAAACTCCGTGGAAAATAGGGTTTGTGGCTAGTACAAAAACTAGTCAAAAACAAGTGTTTCGGGTAAAAATGTCATAACTTCTTCATAAAATATCCAAATTCCATGAGAGAAAATGTGTTGGTTAGGGTATAGTCTATAGTATTCTTTGTAATATTTTTATATCAATTCAACAAATATTTATGCGGGGCACGCTCTACAAGGTTTCTCTCTGGAATAAGCCAGAATTTAGCAAGGTATGCCATTTTTGCTATAACGCCTTTTTTGAGAGGTTCCAAGTAGTGACACCTGGAGGAATTTCATAAAACACATTGAAGAACATTGTATATCAGTTTAATATCTTTATACATTACATGTTCAAACTTATGATTACTTAAGTTAGGGTTGTTGACTAATCCAAAACTAGGCATGTGAGACTAAAGAAAAGTTTGATGAAAATGATAGTCTCTTGTTGTTAAAGTTAAGGAAGGTTTGCAAGAATGTGATCATATACACCAGGTCTATTACATATCTACAAATCAGATTTGGATGATGAAATTGATGAGGGCTTTTG
>JASDQU010292531.1:0-14337 GCA_032191745.1 Picea mariana
CGATGAAATTAATTAAGGAAAATGGAGTGGTGGTTGAAACCTCATTTCGCTCCATAAATAGATAGCATGGAATAACTGGTCGTGGAGGCAGATTATCAGTCTGAAGTTTCTCGTGGACGGATTTTCCTGTAAAACCCATATTGATCTGAGCTCGCGTCTGACAGAAGAATGCCTACACAGTCTAACAGATAGGACGCAGACGCAAAGATTTTATTGTAGTGGTCAGGTCACACTCCTAGTAGTGGGGAATTGATTCTGAGTATAAATAGTTAATTTTGATATTTTGTTAGGGTCGATGGTTGAGCTAGGCTCCCGCATTGTAAACTTTTGATGAAGCTTTTGGTTCTCTGCTATGTATTGTGATCTGAGAATTCTCGTTTAATGAAAGTATCTTCTTTTCTTCTTACTTGCATCTAATATTGAAGTGTCTATGATTGAAGGATTCACATGGATTGTTTTCGGCTGTGTTGTAATGTATGTTTGATTGTAGTTTTGTCATTAACGTTCCTCAGCTTCCTGAAGTTTTCAATCTAAGAGGATCTTGTATTTGAACCTTTTCCTCCTTAGGCTGTTGGAAGACCTGATGTCCATAGCAGACCTTTAAATTTTCTCCTCAAGTTATTCCTCCTACTCACCCTTACTACAACTTACTCACTGAAGTTGAATCGAGACCTCACCTACATGTGCACACTGGTCCAGTTTTCTAAGTTAAAACGATATTATCCTGAGTCTGCGCCCATTCGACCTCTTTAAACTTATTCATTGTGAAATATAAACTGATGGGTATTGGGCTTACCTCCTCTGCAATCGGGAGGTGACTTCTAGTGCTAACAGAAGGCATTGTCCCCTATAACCTTGGTGATGGTGTATGGCCCATATCGGAGTGGGCAAAGCTTGCAGTGGGGTCCAGCGAGGCACTCCTTCTGCAAATGTAGCCACACTTTGTCGCCCACCTGGAAGTTGTGTTGCACCAGATGTTGATCATGTCATTGCTTGTACTTATCATTGGCTCTGTCCAATATGTCATGAACATGTTGGCAAATGTGCTAAATGCTCTCAATGAATTTGTTCGCCTTGGCAGCTTCAAACTGGACATGAGAGGAATCAACCTAAGTAGCTGCAAATGGTATGGCTACGTCAATGGGACATAGTGGCTGGAATCTCAAGCTCACTTGAAAGAGTTTGTGGTCGGTTGAGATGTGGAGGGCCCGGTTATAGATATGTTGTACATAGGGGAGGCTCTCATCCCATGTGTGTGGATTCTTTGAGTTGTACATGCACAAAATGTGTACGATCATCCTGTTGACGACCTCTATCTGGCCATCAGTTTGGGGATGGAAAGTTGTGGACTTGGTGAGCTTGGTGTCCAACATTGACTAGAGGCTAGACCAAAATGTATTGAGGAACCTGTTGTCCCGATATGAGATGATATCCTGTGGGATCCCAAACTGTACCCACACTCGTTCAAAGAAGAGTTTAGCAGTGGCTTTTGTTGTGATATTATTCTTGCAGGCCTCCATAATGGCCATCTTTGAGAATCTGTCGACGACCACGAAAACATAGTCGTTTCCATGCTTAGTAGAAGGAAGGCCCGACATGTAATCCATGGAGATGAATTCCCAAGGTCGGTTGGGTGTAGGCAGCAGAGTATAAAGGCCTTGCTTCTTGATGGTCAGTTTGGCAATGGCACAGGCAGTGCAGGAACTGATGTACTTCCCGACATCCTGTCGAAGGTTTGGCAAACAAAAGTACTTGTGCAGTATTGCCACTATTTTCTCGACCCCGAAATGCCCAGTGACCCGACTATAGTGCGCTTCCCAAATCATCTTGGCACGCTCGCTCGAAGGAACACAAAGGTGTCCCAGGCGACACAGTAGTGCATCCTGGAGGTGAAAATTTGGAACTTGGTTACCCTCCAAGACCATCTTGTATGTGTGGTCGAAATCTGGATCACTCTTCTAGAGAAGCGACCAATCGAAAGTCTCATTCCCACAAGAGTTGAGCACGGTGGTTATCACCATGATCAGTGGTCAGCTGAGGCAATCTGCAACATTATTGGTGTTTCCCTTCTTGTACTTAATGTTGAAATGAAACTGTTGCAGATATGTGGACCACTTATGATGGCGATCATTCTGCAACTTCCCTTGTGTTTATATGAACTACAAGGGTTGATGGTCTGTGTGGATGATCGTTTCCTTCCCCAAAATTTAATGCTTCCATTGTCAACAAGCCTGCACAATGGAATACATTTCTTTATCATAAGTGGGATACTTTTGGATTGTGTCAGACAGTGTCGCACTGTGATATTCCATTGGATGTCCATGTTGAGTAAGAACTGCCCCAATAGCACAGTCAAAGGCATATGTCTCAATCTCAAATGGTTGTTGCAAGTCTGGTAATGTGAGCACTAGGGCACAACAGAGGCGATGTTTCTATTCTACGAAATCCTTCTCTTGAGATTCTGACCAAAATAATTTTTCTTTCGTTCCTCCCTTGGTGACTTGATTCAAGGGCCAAGTGATATGAGAGAATCCCAACATGAACCAGCGGTAGAAATTAGCAAGACCCAGAAAGTTGCGAAGCTCTATTAGAGTGGTCAAGGCTGGCCAATCCCATATGACTTGGATCTTGGTTAGATCCACATGCACCCCACACTCATCAATAATGTATCCCAAATATTGAACCTGGGTCATGCCAAAAGTGCACTTCTCCAAATTGGAACACAACTTGTGTTTCCACAGTGTTTGGAGGACCTGTCGGATGTGGTGGAGGTGCTCTTCCCAAGTCTGGCTGAAGATCAAGATGTCATCCAAGTACACTACTACAAATGAGTTGGTGAATGGACACAAGATGTCATCCATCATCCTCATGAATCTTGCGGGACCATTCATCAACCTGAAAGGCATGACCAGCCATTCGAAAAGGCCCTCCTTGGATTTGAAGGAAGTCTTCCATACATCGGACGATTCGATTGGTATCTAATGATACCCGGAATTCAAGTCGATCTTGTTGAAATATTTCTCCCCTTTGAGTTGGTCCAAAAGGTCATCAATCCATGGGATCGGGTACCTATTCCGGATAGTGATCTTGTTCAGCACCCGATAGTCAATACAGAGTCTCCAAGTCCCATCCTTCTTTTACACCAACATGATCGGACTCCCACAGGGCCATGAACTTGGTCGGATGTGACCTTTCTACAACAACTCTTGAATCGGCCTCTTGATTTCATCGTTCTCCAGAACAGAGCGCTGATAGATCAGTCCATTGGGCAGCAGCGCACCTAGGGTCAGATCGATGGGGTGCTTGACTTGACAGTGTAGAGGCACCCCTGTGGATGAGGTGAAGATGTCCCGATACTCCTCCATGACCTTGTCCATTTTTTGTTGTCATGTGGAGGAGCCCTATTTGGAGGTCGTGGCCACAGTCTTCTTCTTTCCCTAAGGGCGAATCATCAGGAAAACAAATTTCTCGGTTTTGGAAATGATCTTACTTCATTGTTTTGCAGTAACCAAAGAGATAGTAGCAGGCGGTGGTACCTCCGGTATCCTGTACAACTTATTTCCCAAGGTAAGAATAAAAATGCGAGGTCGGGACTCATGCACAACATGTCACTTCCACAAGTATGGTTTGCCTAATAATACATCACAAACATCAAGAGGATCAATGTCACATAATACCTCATCAGTGAAGGGCTTGATTCTATAGGGAAGGCGTCACTGTTGGCTAACGTGGAGATCCTGCCCTCAGTGAAGCCACCCGATGGTGTACGGTTGTGGGTGTGTTGTGGTCGGCAAGCCCAACTGCTTCACAACTCTGTTGAAATGAGGTTCTTTTGGCTCCCACTGTCGACAATGAACTGTAGCGGGGAACCCTTTACCCACATCTGGGAGTGGAAGAGATGCTCCTCCTCCTCTGGATCTTCCAGTTCTTCCTTTTGGATCTTCATGGTGGCAACAATGGCATTGGGCTCTGCATCAATAATATGCTTCCCTCTGTCATTCCCCTTCATGGGTTTTGATTCAGTGTCTGAGCATGCATCTGATTCAGAATCCCTCATCTCGACCACTAGTGACTGTTTGGTCCGACACTCACTTGTGTTGTGAGTGGAACTCTTATGGAACTCACACCACTTTCTCATGCCCTTCTTCTGCTTCATGGTGTTTTTCTTTGCTTGTGGCTTTGGCAGGTTGTATTGAGTCTCCATGCCTTAGATTTTTCCTTTGTTCTACGGTTTGGGGGCACCTTTCACTTGATTTTGATTCGCAAATCCAAAGTCTCGCTTCTTCTGTTTGAATTTCTGCTCAATCTTGGCAGCATACCGGTATGTCGTACCAAGCGAGGAGATGTCGAGGAACTCCATTTCCTCCTGAATGTATCTGTGTAGACAACTACAGTACTTTAGCACCAAATTTTTCTCTGAATATTTGATACCCAACTTTATGCACATCTTGATCCCTTTGTTGCCGCAGCGTAGTCAATTGTATGTACTTGTCCTCATAGCTCCCCATGGGATAATATTGTTCCTTGATGGTGTCTTGAAAAGAATTCCAAGTGGTTATGACCGAGAAGAAAGAGGATTCCTCCTCGTCCTTTTTCTCACAGTAGGTTTCCCACCAGTCCTTGACATGGGGGGTGACTTTGAGTAGTGAAAAAATAATCTTCTCCCAGTCGGAAAAGTCATGAACCGAGAAATATCCTTTTAATAGATTCAACCATCTATCTACGACGTCTGCATCTATTTGGCCATCAAATATGGGAATGTCAAAGTTTACTTGTACCTTAAAATGGGTTGCGCCTCTAGAGTGGTTGCTGGATGCAGATGTGCCGCTAGTGGGCATTCGTTGAAGGCTCTGGGCGAAGTTATCCATCATCGCGTTCCTTTATTTTTCAAGGGCCTCCTCGAGCAATATTTTGATAGGATCTACTGCTCCCTCATCTTTATTTTCGTCCCCCATGGGCGGTCGTCGAGGTTTGCGTGGCTAATATTGCAAAGGTTCAACCAGATCGAGCCCTAACTCCTTATACCCCGACCTCATTGGGGACATGCAAAGAAGGATCGAGAAAGAGAAAACCGCTCTAATACCACTAATACGAAATTATGCAGGAACGCAAGAGAATACACAAATAACCATGAATACAAAGATTCATCGGAAATAACACTTCATTTCATTAATATCAAAGAAATGAAATTTGTTTACAGAAAGAATAGAAATTAACTAGCTATGGTGCTGGTAGCTTATCCCTGAGAAGAGATGTGGCGGCTACAGGCCTCTGAACTCTATGTTACAATGAGGCTCGAAGGCCTATATGTTATTGAGAAATAATGGAAACCCTAAACATCCACAAACCTAACCCTAGGAGATGAAACGTCAGAATATGGTCCTCGTCGAGGTAAATTGGTACATCAATTTCCCGAGGTCGTAACTTTGGCATACTATCTTCCTTTGATGCATATGATACATCGTTAGAAAGATCTATCTGAGGACTACAACTACTGATAGAGAATATCATGGTTTGGATTGGATTAATATTTGTCAATCAGTTGATGCCCAAAAAATGTCGTTTAGGGCCTCAAAATGGCTCTAGAAGTTTAGGACCCAAAAAACTGCCAAAAATAGTAAATTGTGCTACAATTAAGGAAACTGAAAAACTGAAAGAAACAATGGTGGGGGTCCACGTCGAATAGGCAGGTGGCCACCAATATCCACCTAGATCAGGGGTGGAATTGTAGATCACATAATTTTTTGGTGCAAGATGTATATCACGGAACACGTGGAAAAATTTGGCCAAGTATGGAAAGAAACGGCAGTCGTTCCGAGTACCATAAATGGCGGTTTAATGTGTGTTAATAGGAGATGTCCTCGAGGTTTTTTGTTTTTTAATGCCAATTGTTTTGTACTAGTGTGTTGAGTTGTCACTAGTAAAACCATAATTAATGTGCATTGGGAAGGGTGTGAAGGTAGTGGGGATGGAAGGCAGCGATAGATGATTTCAAAAAATTTTGAACCCGGGTAGAGTGAAGCTTGTGAGTTCGAGTATGGGGTGGAATTGTAGATCACAGAAGTTTTGAGTGCAATATGTATATCATGGAACAAGCGGCAGTAGAGTTTGAAAGCGCCAACCTCGGAAACTGCGGGCATAAAATTGGCTAAGTGTGGAAAAGAACGATGGTCGGTCAGACTCGTGATGTGAGGATATAGATGGATATGAATATCTGTCAGTCCGCCAACCCAAGAAATCATGATCATAGAAAGGTGGCTAAGTATATAACCAGAAAGGGATAATAGAGCGGAACACAAAAAGGGAAAAGGGGGTAAGTATCTCACAGAACAACATCCACTATTCATTTATTAATGCCAATCTTTTCGAACCCCTAGTGAGTTCTCACTAGTAAAAGCATAAATTACAGATCACAGAATATTTTGGGTGCAAGATGTATATGACAGAACAGAGGGCATAAGTGTTCGATAGCACTAACCTGGGACCCGATGGTCAGATAATTGGCTAAGTATTGAAAGGGACCATGGTCGGTCAGGCTCATGATGTGAAGATATAGATGAAGATGAGCATCTGCCAGTCCACCAACCCGGGAAGTCGTTTTCATAGAAATGCAAATAAGTATAGAACCACAAAGGGATAATAGAGGGGAAGAAGACAAGGGAAAAGCGGGTAAGTATAGAGAAGGGAAAACAAAGGGAGAAGCGAGCATTTAGTCTCAGCTATGTAATATACTTGGGGGTCGACAAAGACAGCTTCAAGTTCAAAGAGAATTTTTGTATATTTATTCCAATAGTATTCATATTAATATATCTTAATAGATTATTCGTGGTCCAAATGCAAAGCATCTTCCAATTTGCAGGGTGTTTTTCGGTTCACAAATTTCGTTCAAACCCATAAGCAATAGAAAATAAAAATAATATATATATGTGGCATAACATTTTTTAATGCAAGGATATTCTCATATAGAAGAAGTTGTAATATATGCACAACATTGAACAAGAACATGACGCCAACCCCTGAGTTTCCTTGTTGAAATACAGTCATTAATTCATTCTATTTACGGGGCCCCACAGAATGAAAGCAGGGCGGGTCCACCCATTTGTTTCTTAAGTATAGGGTGGGTGCCACATAACTATGTCCTATCACAAATTATTCTTCCATGTAAAATGTAAGGAAGGAATAGAGTAGCTTTTATTTAAATCGAAGTGTTGGGAAAGAGGAAAAAATCTTGTCGTGCATGTTTAACTATGGATTAAAGAGCATCTTAAATTCTTGTAGCAAGACGTTGAATTCATCTATCAATAGTTGTACGAGAAAATGAGTCAATTTAAAATATATATATACAAAATAAAATAAAATAACAATATTGGACATTAGAAAACACCATACAAAAACCTCAAAAATATTATATTCAGATAAACTAGGTTACAAAATACAACTGAGATTATTTCCCAAAATAGATGTATTGAAATATTTCGACACATATTCTCTGAAATTTAAATGTGTTTGCCATAATGACTACGATTGGGGCTCCCACAGACAAAAAAAGAAAATATGTACAAGAATCAAGCCTGTAGACAATCTTTTATAGATTTCAACTTGATCATCAAATGATTTCCCGATTAAAAACAATGAGTTGAATATCAATTTCGGGTCTTGGACTTCATGGGTGCTTCTAGCTAGATTTGTCCCAGCTTCTTGAATAGTTTGTCTCTTTTAGATATGGCCTTCATGCATTAGCTTTTTATTCAACATTCCATAGTTTGCAAAGTGTTAATTTCCCTCTATCATCGAAAACTTGGGATTTAAGGGGCCTTCCTTGTAATGTTCCTGGTCATCCACATCTGAGACAACTTAGAGATGTGACTCGGGCCCAATTCAAAGACGAGGGAGTGATTTTATGTGACGTCATCTTTGGGGGAAAAAAATTATGTTAGCCAACAAAAGCTGAGACAAAACAATTCAAGTATCTTGTGACTAGTATTCTCCCTGTATTTGATCGTTTGTTTGGTTGAAAGGCTTGACTGGAGATTTGTATGTTGAATTTATTTGTTTTATTACTATAAATTGGAAGGGACGTTCAAGTCACCTGCAAAATGCTCCTCTGTTGAATTATATAGCTTCTTCCAGCAACACAGATTTGGAAAGTGTATCAAATGTTACAAATCACACCATAATATATCTTTCTTCATAGGAGTGGCATACATCGTGGATCACAAAATGGTCTGGAATATTCGGAAGTGACGTCAAATATTACTCCATTCCTTAATACACTTAGAAGGAAATTATAAATTTGGATCCTCACAAAGGTGAGAAACTGTATGTGTGGTTGAATCAACATTCTAAAATTACAGAACCTTCTATCTCAAAGTTGTAACAGACTTGACAGACAACCATCTTCTATGTCAAAGTTTTTTGAGTGAACTCTATATGTTGTAACAGACTTGACATAAAATCAACTTTCGATCACTATTGGTACTAATGTCAAGTGTAAAAAGTTGTGACCCCAGGCTCCAAGTAGCTTCAACTTCAGGCACCCACACTCGTGGTGACTCTAGGCTCCAAATAGCTTCAGCTTCGGACATTGACACCGACGGTGGCAATGGGAATAGTGCCATTGAGTGCAAGGCGGTAATGTGGTGAACAAGTAGGCCTGTCATTGTCAAAGCACTTAGATTGCAGGATTTTCAGACCTGCAAAGAACATCGACTTTAGTGTTTCTTTGAGTCTGGAAATCTTTGGAGGTTGGGTGTCATGTTTGATGATGACCTCGACATTAGCTACATGTTAGACATCTATTATCTGACATTACAGTGTTAATGTGATTTCCATAGTCGACGATGGGTCGATTGCATTGGCACAAGCAATATTAATTGTGTATTTAATTAACATCCTTGAAGGACGTGAACCCTAAACAATGCTTGAAACTTTTCAAACAGTCATGTGTTAAAAAAATACATTGTTTTATATTTAAAAAAGTAAGAAATTGTATTTTCTATGTCTAAAATTCAGTTACACACATAAACATTTTTAAGTTAACTGAAATTAATATATAGTCAACTCAGACCCTTGGAACCGATCAAAATCCCTAGAGCTAGTTCATTTCCATCATGTCAGTTGGGATAGAAGGATCCACCACCAGGACAAAGAAAGAAGGTAGAAATAAAAGCACATGTGCAAACGCAAGCTGGTGATGGAAGCACTTTATGACCAGAAAGGTACTTTGTGCTTATCAACCTGTGATCCTGATGAAAAAATCTAGAGGCGCTTGCAGCGAGGCCATGGCAATTTATTTGAACCAGATAAGTGAATACTTGAAGCATTGAGCAACTTCCATTTTTTTTCAAATATCGGATATACTGCAACAGAAGAAATGCATTCTCCTTATTCAAAGCACAAGAAACAGCAGGAAGATTGATATTCGGTGGAAACAGCTCTGGAATATCCACCACATCAATGTCTCCTCTAAAGAATGAAAAAAAATGATTATATGAAGGTGGTAAGAAAAGGTGATCTTGAGAAACCAAATCATTACCTGAATATGTCAAACTTCTTGCAGAAGGTGGTAGTATAAAGTAATCTTCAGAAAGTGTTGAAAAGTCCATAGTCTAGAATTCTTTCCCATTAACTTTTCCCAGTTACATGTCAATGCAGGCATCAAAAACTTTTGAGAGACTCGTTCCCTGGTTATATACACCTTCAACTACCAAGAGAATATTATTTCAAAGAGCGGCAAGCTCCTCGACCCAGATGCAAGCACATGCATAAGAATAGTGAAAAAAATGTGCAGTACCGATAGAAAGTTGATTGTATGTGGAGTTTGTTACTACATCTAGAGGTCGGTAAACAAACTTTGACAAAGAAGTTGACTTTCTGTCAAATCTGTTACCAGACCCAGAAGTCGCTCAACAAACTTTGAAATAGAAACTTCTGTAATTTTAGGATGTTGATTGAACCACCCATACAGTGTATCACATTCTTGAGAATCCAAATTTATAATTTCCTTCTGAGTATATTTGCGCATGGAGTAATATTTGGTGTCATTTCTGAATATTCTAGACCATTTTTCAAGCCACGATATGTGCGACTCCTCTTACGAAAGATAAATTCTTGTGTGGTATGCAGGATTTGATACACTTGCCAAATATGTGTTGTAGCAAGAAGCTATATACCTCAACAAAGGAGCATTTTGCAAGTGACTTGAAAGTCCCTTCCAATTTCCAGTAACAAAACAAGGAAGTTCAATATACAAATCTTCAGGATGGCCTTTCAACCAACCAAAGGATCGAATACAGGGAGAATACCAATCATAAGATTACTTGAATTTTTTGTGTCTGAGTTTTTGTTGGCTAACAAAAAAAATTTGGCTCAAAGTTGACGTCACATAAAACCATTCCCTTGTCTTTCAGTTGGGCATGAATGGCATCTCTAAGTTGTCTCACATGTGGATGACTAGGCACATCACAAGGAATGAACCTTAAAGCCCAAGTTTTTGATGATGGAGGGAAATGGGAATAAGTATTTAAAATGAACGTTGGAGGATGATAGTATAATCTTTCGTAAATCTTGGTTTAATGTGTTTTAATGGAAGGTGTCCTCGATCTTTTCGCCTATTAATGCCAATCTTTTTTAATATGTATGGTGGGTTGTCACTAACAACATATGAGTTAACATTTTCATATGCAAGCATACTCTCAAATATGACAACCTGTAATATATGCATAGTATTAAAGAGGGACATGACGTCAAGACCTTTGTGGATGACACCTTTTGTGGATGATAGTGGTGTAGCACAATATTGCACTCTTACTATGATGATGCCTTAAAAAAACTAAAATAACCAATAATTTTTTCCAATTCAATATGGACATAAAAAAAACATCAGATCCCATAATATTCGCCTGTTAATGCATTTTAATGGGAGATGTCCTCAAGCTTTCTGCTTATTAATGCCAATATTTTGGAACCTGTCTAGTGAGTTGTCACTAGTAAAATCATAATTAATGTGCATTGGGAAGGGTGGAAGGTGGCGGGGATGGAGGGGAGCGAAAAAATCTTTAAAACTTTTGTGAACTCGGGAGTACGTGAACCCGCGAAACTTTGAAGACTCGACTAAGTATGGAAAGGCAGGTCGGTCAAACAGAGTCATCATAGATAGAGTCAGGCTTGTGAGTTTGAGGAGTCCGGGGTCGAATTGTAGATCACATAATTTTTTGGTGCAAGATGTATACCCCAAACACGGGGCACTAGAGTTCGATAGTGTCTATCCATAAACCCGCAGTCATAAAATTGGCTAAGTATGCAAATGAATGGTGGTTGGTCGGACTCGTGATGTGAATATATAGATGGATATGAGTATTTGTCATTTCGCCACCCTGGGAACCTGCGAGCACATAAACACGACTAAGTATAGAACTAGAAACAGATAATAGAGGGGAAGAAGAAAAGGGAAAAACGGGTAAGTATAGAAGAGGNAAAAAACATTCTCAGCTATGAAATATAGTTATAGCTCGACAAACTCTTGTTCAAGTCCAAAGATATGTTGTTTATATCTATTGCAACATTTTTCATATTATTTTATTTTAATAGTATTTTTGGTGGCCCAACTCAAAACCATGTTCCAATGTGCGTTTTTCAAGTGGAGATGTGTTTATGAAGACACATTTCCTTGGACCACAGTCGAGGGGCAGGGAAAGTGCAACGTCGAATCTTTGTTGAGCAGAGATTTGTTGAAGATTAAGAAATGTATTTCTAAGTTCACGTATCATTTGTATAGCATCAATATGATGTCTTTCATGCTCTTTGTGTATTCTTTTGAATGCACTTGTCATAGATTTGTCAACCTTTGCCATGTCACTATGGCTACGACATAGGTAGGATCTCTGGCGAACAACGACCTCAAGAACAACACCAAGACAGTATCACACTCTTATTTCTCTGGTCATAGTAGTCACATACAAAAATGTTCTGCATCCCCATCATTTAAATTTTTCAGTTGCAAACTGGAAATAACAACCAACAAACAACGAATACGAGGTACAGATAGCAATGAAACCCACCCATCAAGGGGGAACGACAGAAGCATAGTTCCAACCACGGTTGTAGAATCCCAAGTGTGCAAACTGCAACAAGAGCAACAGGAAAACAGGAAACCAGTGAACAAGCAACGAGCAAGCATCAACCAGTGAACCATCAATGTCATTGAAGAACAATATTTCTCATATTCACTGCAGACAACACTGTAAAAATAAATAAATAAAATCGAACGAAAATGTATTGCAATAGGCATGTTAAGTAATGCAGAAGCGCAGCCCCTGGCTTGCAAACTACAACAACAGGTCCAACTACATATGCAGGACCCCAACCTTGCAAATTTGAAGCAAACAAGAGAAAGCAACAAACAACAAACCAGTGAACAAGTACCAAAAGGCCCAACTGCAGCTGTAGGACCTCAACTCTGCAAAGTTGAATCAAACAACAATAAGAAGCATCTAGTGAACTAACAAGCAAGCATCAACCAGTCAACCAAGAATGTCAGTGAAGATCAATATTGGCCAAATTCACTGTAGACAAGATTGTATCAAAAAAATCGAAGGAAAATGTATTGTAATACACCCGTTAAGAAAACATTTCAGGCTGTGAAGCCTATTAGGTAAACATTGAAGGATGCGAGGACCATCCAAAGGCCTCCCACTATGTAAACATTTAATAAAGTTGCATTTTGCACGGTTGGTATTTTGCATCCACAATTGGAACTGTGCTTTTGTCGTTCCCCATTCACAGGTAAGTTTCAGTGCCATGGTTGCATCCCTATTCGTTGTTTGTTTTTTTCCCAGTTTGCAAGTAAGAATTTTCAATACTGGGAGCGATCAAAATCCTCTTGCAACCCATCTTTGTATGTGACTACTATGACCAAAGAAGCACAACTGTAATGATGTCTTCGTCTCGTTCCTGAACACCAATACTCGACACAGAACCGACCTCCATCACAGGCACAACAACATATAAGAAAAGGAAATCGTATTTTCTCCTCACATACAAAGATGTTCTGCAAGAGGATTTTGACTAAGGCATCTCCGGTATTGAAATTTTTTCGCTTGCAAACTGGAAATATTAAACAACAAACAACGAATAGGAAGGTAAACATGGCATCGAAACCCACCCGTCAATTTGGAACGACAGAAGCGTAGTTTCAATCACGGTTGCAGAGTCTCAAGCATGCAAACTGCAACAAGACCAACAGGCAAACAAGAGCAACAACAACAGGCAAACAAGAAACCATTGAACAAGCAACGAGCAAGCATCAACCAGTGAACCAGTAATGTCGCTAAAGAACAATATTGTCCATATTCACTGCAGAGAACATTGCATAAAAAAAATCGGAGGAAAATGTATTGTAACAGGCCTGTTAAGTAAACATTTAAGGCTGTGAGTCCCGTTAGGTAAACATTTAAGTCTATCAAGACCGTCGAAAGGCCTCGCGCTGTGTAAACATTTAAGAAAGAATGCAATGTGGCAGGTCTATTACGTACGCAAAATAAATATTATATTATTTTCTAATAATATAAAATAATAACAATAAAAAAAACAATAGTAATAATAGTGACAATAGTTCGAACAATAGAGACTATGCAAAAAAAAAAATAGTCAAAGGACAAAGTAATATGAAGTCAACTAATAAAAAACTGACTCTCGATGTTCAAAACTTTGGATATCTAAAAAATTTAATAAAAATAGTAAAAATTCAAAAAAAGCGTAGATGATCAAAAACTTTGGATATGCTAACATATAAAACATTGGGAATAGCGAAGCTAGCAATAAGACCTCCATTCTGTTATCCAATAGATCATGACATATATGGTATTTTTTATTATATACAAATCAATGTTTTTAGTTCTTAGTTCCAACAATAGAGATTATGCAAATATTTGTAGTCAAAAGACAAACTAATATGAAGTCAACAAATTATCCATCGCTATAATCCCTCTACGCCTTCAACAGGGACTAATAAGGATGATAATAATAATTAACTTGTTAAACGGACCAATTATAGAGGATTAATTATTTTTTCAAAATAGATTTAAAATGGGAATAACATCAATCAAAATGATAAAAAAAAAAAAATATTCTTAAAATCACTTTTAAGAATCTCTATGGGCGTTATGAAATTTTAATTCTACCTTTTGACGGACTAACTTTGACTGCCGAATTTTTAATTCTACCTTTTGACGGATTAACTTTGACTGCCTTCACAACTTTAATAAGATATGTTTTAGCCACTTAATATATTTAGATATGTTTGTAGTAGTATTTATGGATTAATTATATCTTAATATA
>JASDQU010292533.1:0-10568 GCA_032191745.1 Picea mariana
GAGAGAGAGAGAGAGAGAGAGAGAGAGAATGAGATAGTGGTGGGGGGAAGACAAATATGGAGGGATGGAGGGAGAGCTAGAAAAAGGGATGGAGGTGTTGTTCCTCACATTGTTCCTAGTGAGGAAAAAATTCCAAGTCACCTTATGAGGATTATATAAAACCTCCCCTCTTTACGCCTCAATATGGATCTTGTTCTAGAGCAGTTAACCCTCAATTTTTCACAAATATTTGTTGCTTAGAGTTACCTCAGAATAACCGTTTAGTAGACATATGGATTCTAGATTTCAATGATTAATAAAATAATGTAAATGTTGTAGAATAAATGACATTCAAGGAAGAAACCAACTCCAAACAACCTATCATACTAGGGCCTCTCCAAAGAGAACCTTTATACAACACGAAGAGTCATATAAATAATTTAACTCTTATCACTAAAAAATAATTCACAACAATGTCGACAATGGTTGAAGAAAGTACCAGTGAAAAATATCAACCAAAATGCCTCCAAAATTAGCATTCTTCATTCAGCAAGTCAAAAAACTATACAAATAGTTCCCTGAATTTATGCATAGTCTCGTAAAAGAATTCTTGTTCACATCTTCACTGGACAACATAGTGAAATATGCACAAATTGTGTGGGTTGTGACCATCTTCATAGAAACACACGCTGATGAAAAAATGATGTATTAATGATTTTTTTCGGGCCTCAGTCACTTCCAACCCAAGGTGTACCATGACAAGACACCCAAATCATGCCGAAAAATAGCTTTGGGGCCATTTATGGACTAGGGAGTACCTCCAAAAGTCCCCTATTAACACTATGACCTAGTTATGTAAAATATTGTGTGAATCCTATAAATAAAATATTGGGGCATGCCAGATCAATAGAGCTCATAGAGGAAGAGACAAATTATGAGAAGAGGATAGAGGTCCTATAGGGATTCATTCTCATATTCTTCAAATATCATATATATGGTTTTCTCATTAATATAATCCTTATACAAGGCTTGGCAACATATTCATTGTTAATGTATGGTGTTTTTCATGTGATAGGAATTGAATTCACAAGAAATGACCAACTTATTTCCCTTCTATGTTTGATATGACTGAATAAATGTAGAAATATTATGATATCGTTGAATCAGTATTTTATTATGAGCCACTAGCCAGAGAAAAAAAGATACCTTAGACCATAAGTTCTGCTTCCATATCCTTACCCATAATTCTTGCTTATGTTGCACCTAATGAATTGAAGATAGATAGTAGTATTCTTTGATATTGAAGAAACCTTTCCTTTTATATACCCATCGAAGTTTGTTCAATCCTTCCTCGATTTTCATTTCCTGGCTTGATAATTCTTGCTAGAAGCCTTCTTAGTCATGGTTAGGTGGGATAGGATGCCATTTCTCCTTGAGGATAAAATATATCCATTGGATCTTTGAAAGTTAAGGCATCAAATATTGATGAAGCCATTTTTTTTCTTGATTGATCATGTTATTTCTAAGGGATTGAAGGTCCTCTGTATTTTTCCAAGTAGGGATTTATTGTTAAGCAACGTCCCAAAACAGGGTATGAGCCCCATTTCTTACCTCCCAGAAACTATGTTGTTTGATCAATTATTTGTTGCTCCAAGCTAAGTTCCAATTCAACGACCTTGGAATATTTCCTTCCATATGGATGAGGTCATGCTTGGAAGTGAAGGAAATAATTTCTATGCCATATTCTACTCCACAATTCACCATTCAAGCCATCTCCACCGTGTTTTGTCTCCAAGGGTAGAAATGATAATCTTCATGTATCGAATACCAAATCCCACTTCATTTGATTTTTCATACCACTCTAAAGGAAGAATTTCTTCATATTATTCACTGACTTTAGAATGTGTTTAGGTGCAATGAGACAAGATATATAATAGCATTTCCTAAAGAAAACATTTGAGAAGGATTAAATGGCTTGGGATATTGAGTGAGAAGGAGGACCAATTGGATACTTTGTGTTCCACTATAGAGAATAAATATTCCTAGGAGGAATTGTGAAGAGAATTATCTACCAGTGGCACACCTAGATATTTGGACAGAAGGGATCTCCATTACAAACTGAGAATCCTAGAAATATGTAGTTGAATAGAAAGAGGAGCATTAAAGAAAATAAGTTGAGATTTACCTTGATTGATTTAGGTGCCATAAGATTCCATGAATTCATAGAGGACCTTCTTGATGGATTGTGATTCCTAAGTAGTTTGAGTGCCCATGAGAATGGCGTCATCCACAAATTTCTAATGGGAAACCAATAGGTCATCCCCAAATAATATTAATCCTCTAATCATTTTTATGGATACAACAACTTTTATCACTTGATATAGACCCTCAACCATAAGGATGAAAAGGAAATGGGAAAGGGGGCCTCCTTAATGAATACCACAGGAAGAGGAATTTTTTTTTGAGGGGGAATCCATTTACCGTAATCGAGAACAATGATGAAGAGATAAAGGACAATATGAATTTGATTCATATATGGTAGAAACCAAAGGAAAATAGAACATGTTGGATATACGACTAACTTAGTTTGTAAAGGGCCTTGGAAATGTCTATTTTAATGAGCATACCTGGCGATTTGGTGGATTTTAGAGAGTAAATAATTTCATGAACCAAGATTATGCGATCATGAATATTTTCCCCTCCTATGTATCGTGTTTTCTTCGGAGAGAATAGGGTGGGAATGATCAAATTTAAGAGGTTATCTATGACTTTGGAGATGATTTTAAAGACTACATTGTAGAGGGAAATTGGTGTGAATTTATTGGGGTCCTTCACTTTTTCTTCTTGGGAATCGAGGTTGATAAGGTAGCATCAAGGGATGGTAAGAAATTTGATAATTTGCAAGATTCCTCCACTAAATCCAAAACATCATGGTTGATCTTCCATCAAGCTTGAAATAAGTCAATTGTAAATCCATTCAGACCTGGTGATTTTCATTTTGGCATTTCCATATGTGCATTCTCTACTTCCTCCATGGAAATTAGTCTAAGAAGTGCATCATTTTTCTCCTAAGAAATAAGTTTGGGAATATGAGTGGTTATTTTTTGAATGGACAATATTCTATGTAGTTTTGGTTCTAAGAGGAGTGATTTAAAGTAGTGAATTAACTATTTTTTGATATCCTTGTGATTCTTAGGGGGGTTTCCAAGGATATATTTTATTGTATTAATTATCTTATATGTCGGCATTGTATGATATATATTTGGAAAAAATTATAATTATTTTCCCCTTATTTGATCCATTGTATTATTGATTTCTATTTCCATACCAACTTCTCTTTCTTGTCGCATTCGTTTAGATGACCTTCAAGGGAAGTCTCATATTTTAGCAATCGATTTGTTCAACCTTCAATGATAATAAACCATTGAAGGTGTTCCAGATGACTTTCAAGTTATCTCTTGGATTTAAAAATGTTGTTGAATTCTTCTTATTTATATTGCTTAAGAGGGTATTTGATATGTTTGATCGTCTATTGGAAGTTGGACATGGGTGAGCTCGCTTCACTATGATTCTTAGAGCACCATTGGTGAATGTTTTCCTAGAAATATTGGTGGGATAGCCTAAGAAATTAAAATAAAAAGGGATGGTTTTGGGGGCTACCTCTCATGTCAATCACCAGTTTTATGGGCCAATGGTTCCATCATGCGCTTGAGAGTATAAAAGTTTCTAAGTGAAATATTGACAACATGAGGGATTTTGAGATTAGAAAGTGGTCAATTATTCATGCTACATAATTGTCTCCATTAAGCCAATTTCTAGGTGTGTAGACCATTTATCATGCCAATATATATATGATTTTTTATTGGTGTATGATATCTTTGAAAAGGTGTGAGTCTTGATCTATTCTTACAATGCCCCCTCTTTTTTCTTCTAGGGAGGTTATTACGTTTAAGTCTCCTCTAAATACCCAATAATTTTACCTAATAATATTATTGAGTTAATGAATGGATTCAAAAAGTGGATATTTTCTGAAACTCTATGGGTTTCAAATACAATAGTAAAAAAACTTGATTGATCTAAACCAACAAGTTGAAATCTTGTTGACATAAATCGTCGGGTTGAAAAGAAAATGGTCATTGATATTTCAGTTGGGTTCTATAAAAGAGACAATCCCTATGTAGCACTGTGATAATTATTGGAGATTTCTTAGGATCCCATACATATTTTTGGGACCAAATTTAAAAGAATATTGTTGGAGCACTTAGTTTCTTGAATAATCATAATTGTGGAGTTTTCTTTTTTTATTTTGTTCTTGAGAAGCCTATGTTTTATTTTTCCATTTAGGCCTTGGATATTCTAAGGGATGATATTAATGAGGTTTGGGGGGAGTGTAACGACCCCTCCATTATGACAACAAATAGTGATGTACAACCGATATATATATTTTTTAAACCATTAGAAAATTAATGTCAACACATAGTTCATAACAATGCATAATCAACATGACATCATAATTTAAAATCATTACGAGGGGCACATCATTGTAATAAATAATGACAGAATCCAATGCATTAACTTAAATGACAATGACACAAGATCAAAACATAAACAAAAGTAGCGATGTAGTTCAACGCATCAACATAACTAATACCCACACTTAATCAACGCATAATCATAATAAATACCAACACAATGAACACATCATGACCGAATGAATCAATATACAATTGAATGATCAACCATGTCATTGAGAATTTAAAAGAACTACCTGCCCAACCTAACCTACATGGTTAGGACCTCCAAGACACATAAGCAAGGCTTAATCCCACGATTCATCCGATTGATTTTGACCACTTAAGGTCTCAGGTCTAACGATTGTTCTGAGGAACAAGGAGGTGTATAAATCCCACTAACACAATCAAGTTGAAATCTAACTAGCTCAATCAGTCAACATCATTATTATTCATGGCGCAAGAGAAATCTAAATACTCAAGCATTCATACATCAATATAATTCATGGCGCAAGAGAAATCTAAATGCTCAATCAACCATACATCAATATTACTCATGTTGCAAGAGGAATCTACTTTATTTTAAATGGCATAAGAGAATATAATTACTTAGTCATTGATATTGCAAGGAGTATGAGATTGCATGTTGGTTTTCCCTTACAATTCTATGCAAATGATGTAGATATTGTTGTTTACTTAATATATAGAGGACCTTCAATATATTTGGATGGTAGAGTTCTAGAGGAGAAATCGATAGGTAAAAAGGTAAAATATTCTGTTTTGAAGACTTTTGGTTGTGAAGCATTTGTCCATATTGAAAAATAAAATAGAACAAATCTTAAGGAAAAATCCAAGAAGTGGACCTTTATTGGATATTGTGTTAATGATTTTGGTTATCGCTTATGGGATTATGAAAATAAAAAAATAATTAGGAGTAGAGATGTCATATTGAATGAGAAGGTCATGTACAAAGATCAGTTGTGGGGAAAGAAACATGAAAAATAAAAACCAGAATACACAATGCTTGGTGAGATCACTAAAAAAGAAATTCCAAAGCAACCAAAAAATCAAATTGTACAACAATAGGAGAAACAAGTACCTCAAGCTCATGCAAGTGTTGTTAGAAGATCTACCAGGTTAAGTAGACCCCTTGAACAATACTCTCCTTCATTGTATTATTTATTGTTAACTGATTCTGGTGAACTAGAATGTTATGAAGAGGCAATGCAGGTAGATACCAAAAAGAAGTGGGAGCAAGGAATGAAAGAGGAAATGTATTCCTTAGTAAATAACCATACTTGGGACTTGGTTTAGCTGCCTGTAGGAAAAAGAGAATTTCATAATAAATGGGTTTACAAGTTGAAGGATGAAGATGGAGAAAAAAAATGGTACAAGGTTAGACTTGTTGTAAAGGGGTTTGCACAAAAGAAAGGCATATATTTTGATGAAATATTTTCTCCTATTGTTAAAATGACTTCAATTAGGACTATTTTAAGTCTTGTGGCAGTACAATATTTGCATCTTGAAGAATTATATGTAAAAAAACTTTTTTCCATGGGGATTTGGAGGAAGAGATTTATATGTAGCAACCACAGGGGTATGAGGTCAAAGGGAAGGAGAATTTGGTATGTAGGTTGAAGAAGATCTTGTATGGCCTAAAGAAAGCTCCAAGGTAGTGGTATTTGAAGTTTGATAGGTTTATGATAGAACATGGTTATAGTAGATGTCATTTTGATCACTGTTTTTATTTTAGAAAGCTCGAAAATGGAAGCTATATTATATTGTTATTGTATGTAGATGACATGCTTATTGCAGGGTCTAATATGTAGGATATAAATGTGCTCAAGAAGAAATTATCTAATTCATTTGCAATGAAGGATTTGGGTGCTGCAAAGAAAATCCTTGGTATGAGAATAACAAGAGATAAGAAAAATCACAAATTGACATTGTCTCAAGGTGAGTACATAGAGAAGGTGTTGGAGAGGTTTAGAATGTAGAATGCAAAACCAGTTAGTACACATTTGGCCAACCATTTCAAATTAACTAAGTAAATGTATCCCAAGACACAGGAGGAGATATAATACATGTCCAGGGTCCCTTATTCTTCAGCAGTTGGCAACTTGATGTATGTGATGGTTTGCACAAGACCAAATATTGCACACGGAGTGGGAGTTGTGAGAAGGTATATGAACAATCCAGGTACAGAACAATGGGAGGCAGTAAAGTGGATTCTCAGGTATTTAATAGGTACTTCTACTCATGCATTATGTTTTGGAGGTTCAAACACTTTTCTACATGGATATGTTGATTCAGATATGACAGGTGATAAAGATAGCAGGAAGAGCACCACAGGGTATGTTTTTACTATAGGTGGAACATCAATAAGTTGGATTTCAAAAATACAAAAGGTTGTTGCACTTTCAACAATAGAAGAAAAGTATGTTCCTTCTACACATGATAGTAAAGAAATGATTTTGTTACAGAGGTTTATGGAGGAATTGGGAAAGAATTAGGAGAATAATAGGTTGTACTATGACAGTGAGAGTGCAATTCATCTTGCAAAAAAATCAACCTTACATTAAAATACTAACCATATATAGTTGAGGTTCCATTTCATATGATCTGTCTTGGAAGATGGAAATTTGAAGTTGGAAGAGATACACACTAGCCAGAATCCTGCAAACATGTTAACAAAGGGAGTAACCAAGGATAAACTGCGTTTTTGCTTAGTTTCAGTTGGTTTTTAAGCATAAAGGTGAAGACAAAAAAATTTCCAGGTCAAAGAAGGTTCATAGTCCAACAAATACAACATCGATGGATTTTTGGAGATCAATCTCCAAGTGGGAGATTGTTGGTTGTGGAGCCTGATTATCTTCCTGATTCAGAGGTCTTTATTTCTAGTCGTTTTTATACCCCATGAAGAGTTTACTCCCTAGAATAACGTATAGTCATCCACGCGGGGGAGTGTAGGGGGGGTTACCCCCCTTGTGGGGTTCGAGGGGGATATCCCCCTGGCTGGGGGGTCAGGGGGTAAGTGGGTCCCCGATGGGGGTTCGAGGGAAAATCCCCTGAAGGAAAAATTGCCTTGTAAATGTATATTGTAATTTCATTATAAAGTTGGACCATTCATTATAAGGTTGCAGATCTAATGGTGGAAGTTATGTTAGGGTTTATTCCCTAGAAGACAGCCCTCTTTTATGAGGGAAATGTATTGCGTCTAGGTATCATAACGAATATTGTATTTTGAGAGAGGAGAGTGAGAGAAAATGAAGAGGAAGTTAAAACAAGTTTGTTGTAGGTTGTATCCCTTCATTTGTTGGACAATAAGAAAGGAAGGACCTGCCAATTTCTTTGGTGTATGTATCCCACATTAGGTGAACCACATATATCTGTGTCTCTATTGTATTGTGTATCCTCTGTGTTTTATTTCTGCACTTGTTTTATTTTATTGCTCCGTGATCCTATTTTTCTAACAAACAGTTCACATGACACGTCTTTGACGACCATGTTCAGTTATGGTAGGGGAATCTTCCACCATAGAAGAGTGCTCCCCTTTATCTAAAAGACCGCCATGCTGACTTTCATGTTGGAGGTGTAGTTGCGAAGTGTGAAGCACATCTCCATGTTCTCCAACCATGCCTCGGAGGCTCCATCGTCTGTGGCACCGATGAACTCGAGAAAAATTACCTTCTCAGGTTCTCTATGAACACTACCACTGCTAGTCAGAGTGTTTTGTGGACCCTCAGGGGCTAAAGGAACCCTGGCCTCATCTCTATCTAGTCAGTTAATCAAGGCCTCTGACATCCTCTGAAAGAACCTCATCAACACAACCACATCCCCCACAACAATCTTCTCCTATCGACTGACTTGCTCTTCTCCTTATGGGTTAGACCCCTCTTGCGTGGATTCTACTGGAGGCGTCACACATCCTCCCTTAGCACCACATCGTCTACCTCCATGACATCCTCTAACCATGACTACCTATAGGGACACAATTTGATTTAATTAGCAATAAGTTATTAATCAAGTGTTTTATACACTAGATGGTGTAATGATCCCAAGTCGCGGGGTTGAACCTACTCTGATACCATATGTAATGACCCCTCTGTTATGACAACAAATAGCGATGGACAATTGGTATATATATATATATATATATATATATTAAAGCATTATAATTAATGTCAACACATAATTCATAACAACACATAATCAACATGACATCATAATTTAAAAGCATTACGAGCGACACCTCACTATAATCAATAATGACACAAATCAATGCATTAACTTAAATGATATTGATGCAGTTCAATGCATCAACATAACCAATAGCTACACTTAATCATCACATCATCATAATAAATAATGACACAATAAACACATCATGATCGACTGAAGAAATATACACCTGAATGATCAACCATGTCACTGAGAATTTAAAAGAACTACCTTCCCAACCTACCCTGCATGGTTAGGACCTCCAAGACACATAAGAAACAATGAAGCCCATGATTCATCCGACTGATTTTGACCACTTAAGGTCTCAAGGATGGTGACTATTCTGAGGAACAAGGAGGTGTCTAAATCCTAGTAACACAATCAAGTCGAAATCCAACTAGCTCAATCAATCAACATCATTATTATTCATGGCACAAGAGAAATCTAAATACTCAATCGTTCATACATAGATATTATTCATGTCGCAAGACGAATCTAAATGCTCAATCAACCATACATCAATATTATTCAAGGTGCAAGAGGAATCTACTTTATTTTAAATGGCGCAAGACAATATAATTACTTAGTCATTCATATGTCAACATTATTCTAAAGGAACAATAGTAATCAATCATAATTTATATGGCCCAAGAGATTATAAATTCTTAATCAACATGTATCCACATTATTGTAATGGCTCAAGTGTAAATTGATTCTAAACAATTTCCATGAATCATAAGAGGCTATCATTTCCAAGGAAGTGCAATTATTAGTCTAATTTTCTCAACACTTCAACAATTCATGTGTGAATGAGTAAGAGAACAAGATGAAGGAAAATGTAACATTAATGGAAACCACTCATAAATTTATTAGTATCATTCATTAAAATAACTCATATATATTTAACGAGATAAAACATTAACCCAATCATAAACATGAACCAGTGAAGCCAACTGCAAGGAGCCCTGAGAAGATCAAACCTCTTATGCAAGACAAGGTTATAACACACAAGAATTGGGTTATTTGAAACTAGGGTTACCACTACCAATCTAACCACATTCACCTCAGTTATTGGGAGTGATTCTATTCACTATGAGTTGATCTATTACATGCTACCATAAAAAACCTTGAACTTTAAAAAAAAATTAGAATACCTATCCCAAACAACACCAAAATTACAAGGAATGGAATTACAAATTTATTTTGGAAGTCTAAACTCCTAATGATGTAATTGACGTACTAGTATGCACGAATTGATTAGGATGGAGATAAATTCCAGCACATTAAATTATTCCATAATTATTTTTATTAATTCTCTAATGGAATAAGGAATCAAAGGTTG
The DNA here is from genome assembly GCA_032191745.1 of Picea mariana. Taxonomy (NCBI): domain Eukaryota; kingdom Viridiplantae; phylum Streptophyta; class Pinopsida; order Pinales; family Pinaceae; genus Picea; species Picea mariana. The sequence goes on from JASDQU010292533.1 coordinate 10,054, forward strand.
ATCTTGAATAAAAGAAAAAGTAGCAAAGGCAAGGTAACCATATGGATGAAACGGTTTAGCTGAAAATTCTCCTAAAATTTAAAGGGTTATCCTTGAAGGTAAGTCTTGGTTAAAGTTTCAATGTGGTAAATAAAAGGTTATCCCATCCACCGAATTTAACCAGCAATTTTCCCAAGCTAAGGTCGGATTCGATGGAGTCTAGCAGTGATTTTACCCATGGAATTGGGATCTCGGACCAGAAAGGCTTGGCAGCCAATCCCGTAGAGAACAAGGGAGTTCTATCTTAAAATAATCCCCACGAGATCTTGCGTCGAAACGTATCCCAACAAGTACGGAGAACGCACGCCTACAATTCGTTGAGAGGATTCAAATTGGAAGGGTTGCACAGAGTCAATAAAACTTAGCTAGCAGTCTTTAAAAGGAAATTTGTAAAGGAATCACACATTCAAATTGCGTAGGGTCTCTATGCATTCGCTGGCAGTCTTTAAAAACAAAAATCATGGAGGAATCATACA